>JAIPRN010002109.1:0-34538 GCA_025469175.1 Geopemphigus sp. TES_GeoC_2020 | reverse complement strand
AAAGGAGATACAGGGGGAGATACCGTGGTGTATGTTGTTTGCGGACGATATTGTGTTGGTAGGAGAAAGTAGGGAGGAAGTTAATCAAAGACTCGACGTGTGGAGATTAGCTCTGGATGGGAAGGGATTAAGGATTAATATAAGTAAGACGGAGTATATAGAGTGTAAGTTTGAGGAAAAGGAACAAGTAGATGAAACGAGGAGTGGAATGGCAATAATAGACGGGGACGGGATAAAGGAGGTTGACGGTTTTAGGTATTTAGTGTCTTTTGTACAAAAGAACGGGGTTTTTGACGAGGATTTGAAATATAGGATTAGGTGTGGATGGATGAAATGGAGAGAAGCGTCTTGTGCGATAGGATAATTTCAACACGTAGACGGGGCTGAGTGGGGCGACAAGAGAATGTAGGAAAATAATTGGATATATAAGAGGAAGCGTAGAAGTAGCGTTGATTATGGATAAAATGAGGGAGAGTAGATGGTTCGATTAGATGTTACGAGGAGAGCGGATTCAGTAGTGGTAAGAATGGAATTATGGAACTGAGCGTGGAAGGAAGAATAGGAAGGGGAAATGATTGAAAGGGATTGAGTGTGATACGAGGACTGCTGGGCGTGTGGGTGAGTCCATTCTAGTTGTGGTCGAGGAGACCAAGGTGGCCGATCCCAAATAGCTGGGAGAACAAGGCGAGGAAGAAGAAGAAGACCGGTTGTTTCCGGGAAGGTTTGAATCGGTTTGTCGGAAACAACGTCAACAGCGGATAATGTTTAAAATACGCGCGCGTTTAATTTCGTTACCGGGCGTTTGTCGTCGCGTATGACGTTTCAACGACGTTGCTATCGTTATCGTGTTCCGTGTATGTCAAAAATAGTCGCCTAGTAAACGCGTCGTGTTTAAGGTATATAATATTATTTAAAATACGTATCGGGGCGTACCTCCTACGTACACGTACGTACGAAACGGAAACAACGCGATTTCAACATCGTAGAGCGTGTTCGCGTAAGCACGACCGCGTTGAAACGCGCGCGCGCGCCATAAAAGTCGTTTTCGTTGAAACGTGCCCGGAAGTATTATCGCGTTCGTCAGATATACGGTAGCGCGAGCGGCCTAACCTGACGATTTCGAGTGAAATAATAACGCGAAATACGAACGCGGGGCCCCACTTTCGAAAAATACGCGTGGACAATTACGGCGTACCGAATTGGTCGATCGGTTTTTACGGGCGAATAAAATAATAATCGCGCGGTTACGACTAGCGTTGGTGGGAGTGAGAACACCTTGTGAACAGGACGGTGGACAATCTTCCCTCCTCCTCCTCCTCCTCCTCCTCCTCCCACCCCCGAGCGAGAAAAAACGCCGCCGTCAGTTTATTAAAACGACGTTGTGGTAGGTCAAGGCGCGGTATGATGTAAATATTCGACTTGCGAGTACCAGGGTCCCCGCGGCGATTCGTGTTGCTGTTCGATCGAACGACCCGGCGCGACAATATTATCACGCCGGTACGTTCGTCGTCTCCGTTGTCCGACCGAGCAACGGTAGTGAAATCGCTCGGCGCTCAAAACCGCGACGTTTGGCTCGAATTCGAAAAAGTTCAATCGGCCGACGATAAACGTGTTAAATTCGGACGGTTCGTTCCGAAACGAATATATGTACACACATTCTCGTTCCGAATTCAGCGCGCGTTTGCCGAATCGAAGGAATGTGGGGCACGTGTCGTAACCGTTGTTTTGTTTTCGTGAAATATCGTCCGGAGTGACGACGTTTTAAGATTTCGGTTGTGCCGTTCGGCCGACGAACGTTGGTCGCCGATCAGTAGTACGATCCGTGGCGCCGGCGTTGGATTGCCGCCAACGAAAGAACACTGGCGGCGGGAAAACTGGTCTTCGTACCGGCGACCGGCCGTCCCCCTTTCCGACTCGCCCGTCCCCGGTTTTTTCGTACGAATTCGCGATTACGTGTGATACCACCGAACCTGCCGGCCACCGGAAACGTGCCCTGTTACCCGTTGTACACGCAACGAGAAGGGCGGCTATGGTGTATACCTTACCCGGGGTACGCGTCAGACGTCCGAGACAAAATTAACAAGCGTTCTCGTTTGTTTTGTAAATACAACGCCGCCCTTCGGGCAACTATTATTACTCGGTCACGATCGAGCGAAGCCGGTTGCCGTGGAGCGGTCGGTGGTGGTGTGTTTATCGATTTCTCGTAATACGAACGAAGCGCCGACAACGAGTGTTTGTTCCGCTCGTTTCGTTACCGTTACCACCCCGTATTCTCGTCGTATTTTCATTTCGATCCCGCCGTACACGAGACCGTCCCGGTAAAACCGACGTCGTCTACCGAACAGTCCGTTTCGTTACCGTGCCATCGGTACGTTTGTCGGAACGTTTACGCTGAGGAACGCGGCGGTTCGTGGACGTATATATTTACGTCGGTTGTTCAATTCGTCGCGGTTAAAGCGTTTCTAACGTACGTCACCGCGTGAAAGTTATAAAAAAAAACGTCGAAATAATTTTCGGGGCTATTCGTAAAAAGACTCTCTTGTACACCGTTTGGCCGTGTATGTAGGTCGTCACCGAAACAAACGAGTTTAGTCGCGTTCGGTGTTTACGCGTTTCGCAAATTCGAGCCATTCGCCCGAGGATGATGAAATCGCGGCCCGCCGAGTCGTCCGTTCCGTCTGATTTTTTCCAACCGTTGGCGACTGCCGTCGGATTAACGTCATATATATATATATATATATATGTGTGTGTGTACGCGCGCGAAAAGTGTTTTTAAGAACGGGCACGGAACGCGCGTAACGATTATTTCTGTGGTCGCGCCGACGAATTACGGCCGTAGGACGAGCGGTAAAACAAAGGCAAAAAAGCGATCGACCAATTTTTCGATCGAAACGATCGACGATATCCACGGAAGTGTAACGTTTCGACGTTTAAATTCGTCGACCAGTCGTTTTTAGTACCGAAATCGTCGGCCTTATATATATATATATACGACGCTATAGCTAACGTTAGTCACTGCTTGAACGACCTTCGTAATCGTTACGTAAAAAAAGTAGTGAAACGAGACGGTTGAGAATTGGTCGAGCGTTATCGACTATAATTAATCGACGGCGTTCTGAGTACGCGCGGTATTTCGAACGACTTTTACGCTAATAGAACCTATTGCAACGTAGCTACGTAGTATTTACGTTTCGAACGTTCCCCGCCGTACACACGGACGTTGTTGTCCAACGTGCCGCGGTATCATCCGCGTCGGATTTATTTGGTTAATAATGAATAACGGCCGCGATTACTACGACAACAACCTATCGACAAGTCGGCGTATTATTTTCGTAACATTTAAGAAAGTCGCGTTATTGGCGCGCGCGTCCGTTATCCGCGTACCCACATTATTACCGTACACGGTAATCGGGCCCGACGGTGGTAATCGAACGAAAGAGTTCCGTATAATAATAACGTTGCTAGCGGCGCCGGTGGTGGACACGTCTAATAAGTTCGTATTAACAATTCGACGACGTCCCGCGGTCCCCAAGTTGTACAACGTACGAGCGGGGGATACCGCCAACGGGTACGGTACGGTTTTCGCGCGGTAATTCGGAAACGAAATCGACCATTTCAGGAGGCTCGGAAAAACTAGGCGGTTTTTCCGCGCACTACGCGTCGGCGAATCGCCGCCGTTGGTTCGTCGCGTCTCTAGTGGAGCGTCTCCTCGGCCCCGTTCGACGATCGATTGCATACACATTTACGTCCAGAGACGTAGGGTACCGATGTAGGTTACATACATCCCGTGTCCGGTGGCGTTCGCGACGGTCGCGAATTATACAACGACCGCCGCCGTATCGGGCGCGAGGTTTCTATATTCGCCCGGGCGAATCGATCGTGACCGGATGTCGCGGTGGCGGCCGTACCGCCGGGAACGGCCGAAATAATAATTACCGTAACTCGGACCGGGCCACCCGGTGCCATTCGTCGGAAACATCGAAACGGTCCGGCCCGGGCCGTCTTGGCTAGCGCGGTAAAAGAATCACGGAACGGGGGAGGGGTGTTGAGGTTGAGGGCACCCCGGAGGGCCCAACCTCTCGGGCCGTCACGAAATACGCTATTAAACGTATTATCCGTCCGGGCTAGGACGACGTACGGCGTTAACCGTTTCCACACTATTTTCGTTTCGAGGACGTTTCGGCTTCGTTTTTTTTTTTTTTTTTAGTTTCGCGCGCGTGATTTACCGATTATTTCAAACGTACGCCGCGGCCGTTTCGTGGTTCCGAGTTTCCCCGTAGCGGAAAACCGTCCGAGAAACCAAACGGCGCAACCGCACCGGACAAAACGTCCAGTAATCAACGCTCGCGATATTTTATTTTATATTATTCGTCGCCGACGCATTTTCCGGAGTATTACGAAAAACCGCGCGGTATAGAACCGTTCGTACTTCTTGTCCGGTTTCGTCCGTTTAAAAATAGTCGCCGTTAGCGATTTTCCGGTTCTCCGTAATTGCGTAACTACCATGTACCGGTTAGATTTTAAGACGGACGGACGCGACGTTTGGTTAGGAAAAAAAAATAAAGGACACGTTTTGGATGTTTATTACCGTTTTTTACGAACTCGAAGACACATTACGCGTTATTACCGGTTCGGGCGAAATAACGTTTTTCTTTTTACCGGTTATGTATATACTCGAAGTAATATTTGTCATACGATCGTTATTATTCGCGATACACGTGTGTACAAGCGTTTCAAATATCGAGCAACGAGAAACGAAAGAATCGTCCACACGCCATTCGTGCACGCGGAACCGCCGAGCCGGTCGTTTTATAAACGGCTGTACAAAACGTCGACAACGGCCCTTTAAGTGGATTGTACGGGATTCAACAACGGGATTGGCGGCGCGTAATAAATAACTCGACACGTATATCGCGCTGATAACAACGGAAACGATCGAACGGACGAATAATGTAAACGAAAAAATTCGCTCGGCCACGCGAACAATTAGTCGTCGGAAAATCGACTCTTTCGGCCCGACGATACAAATATATAAATACGGCCGCGTACAGAGTGTCGGTCCGCAAACTGGCCGCTCGCGTTCAAACGAAAAACAAAAAACAAAAATTACCATAATAATGTAACGGAGAAAAATAATCATACGATAATACGACGCCTATTCGAACGAAACAACAAAACACGTCACCCGGCTAGCCGGGTTATCGTTTATTAATTATTAATCGAAATTAAACGATCGATTCGAATAGATAAAAAAAAAAACCGAAAACAATTACGGGTTTTTACGCGGCTACGACGGTTTTTACGAAGACGTTTTTGCACGAGTCGCGCTCAACGGCGAGTATAAAAGCGTCGGGGACTTCCGGCAGTAACGATTGACGACGATTATTACGCGCCGATCGTAAAATTAACGAAATTCCGAATGTTCGCGAGTTTTGCTTGCAGATCGCACCGCCGACGACGATACGCCACTGATGAGCGACTCGCCGCGACAATAAAACTAAAACTAATCGTAGCGCTCGTACACCACCGGCAAACAGTGGGGACGACGGGAATTCGGTGTACCGGGAGTTTGTCCGTCAACCGAAAATCGTGTCCCTATCTTTCCGTCGACGGCAAAATCCTACTGGAGGCGTATCAAACTACCGCGAAGCGTTAGAATCAATCGGGAACGCTGTACCACGTCGGTGGCGACAATCTCGTATTAAACACGAGTAATAAACGTAACGACGAGTTGTCGTCACGCGGATCTCGGTCCGAGATAACCGTACGCGATTAATTCGTCGATAACGTGCGTCGGATATTCCGGCGGTAGAAAGTACCGGGCGCGACTATGACGCGTTAATCGCACGAATCGTTGGCGGCAATGGAAACGTAGGAAAACGTCGAATAAACCGAAATCGTCGACGAACGAAAGCGTTCGTGTAGAATGGTGTTAATCGAACGTATAAAATCCGGGCGTCGAACGGCTTATGTTCGGTACGAACTATTACGAAAACGCGTTCCGGAATCGCGTATTCGTCTAAAACGTTTAATTTCGACGCGACTATTGTTATTGATTTTGTCGACGTATTTATTTATAATTATTTTAATTAGGGGGGCGGGGGTTAATTTTTGAATCGGACGACCACCCTAACGAGATAAGACGCGTTATGAACTTTAATAGATTATTCATTTTTAACGAACGCGTTATATTATAACGTGTATCGGAGTTTAAAAATGTTTTAGTTTTTCGTTATTATTGACTAAAAATATACGACTCGTAAGAAATAAATTGTTCCTAAAAATTTTCGGGGGGGGGAGGGTTATTTCCAAACCTCGTTGTTAGTACGCCACTGTCGCAAACTGATTTTTCGCGTATTTAATTCGTTTACCGTATATATATATGTATATATCGATTTCAACCGACAAACGAGACCTAAATCTAGCGGTTTTTTCACCGGTATCCGCGATATAGCTAAAATTGTTGCGACGCGTATTTTCAAAAATTAATAACACCGCTTTTAGATCGATAGCCGTCGTTTGTAATTTGCACTTGGGACGGACTTTAAACGCGCTCTCGTTATTTTCAATTATTTTCGAATTATACGCGTATACACACACATACACACACACACACACACGCGCGAGTGTTAATTATATCGAATTAATTGCTCGAAAAATAAAAAACAACTCGACGGCGTCGAAATAGCGGAAAGAACCCGATCCGCCCGCAAACCCGGGCATACCCGCTAGTGTATAGCCACGTGTATTGGTTGTTTTAAACTTGGCCAATGCGAACGACACTTTCTCGTTCGTACGTTTAATGTTCACGATTTTCCTAAATCACGAACGGTTCGCGGACGGACGCTTTTGTAATACGCCCGTAACGCGAACGTTTTGTAATTAGCCCCCGGAGTCGTCGGCGTTTCGTTTAAGCGGGCGCTCACTTTTATTAATAACGTCGTCGCGTTCGCGTCACTCGCTGGAAATTACGTACGGCTCGTAATGACGAGTACCTATTTTTATTCGTACGGTCGGTTACATTCGGTTGCAAAACGGCGGGGATTACGTAAACTAGTGCCCGATGTTTTAATAATGTACGTAAATTGCCGCCACGATTTTATCAGAATTGCGGTGCACGCGCACTTTTGACGACTACGCGTTAACTAGTTATTTCGCGACGGATATCGGGGAAATAGTTACGACGTAATCGTAATCGTGCGTTTTCGACAAAACGATAATATCATCTTGCGCGTATTTCGAATATACACACTGCGCGTTTTCCAAATATTTAAAAAAATTGTATCGTTTAATTTGTCGAACGTAATCGGTGAAACTGGCGAATAGCCCGATTTCAAAGGGTCCTTACGTATCGCCGTATCGACGGTTCAGCGAGAGAGGGCGTTTTCCCATTAGAAACAAAAATCTAGACGAGGACGATATTTTCGAATTCGGTTCGAACGTGTCGTATTTGTCGCGGTCGACAAATCGTATATGATTATTCTTCCGACGCTACTTTTTTTTTTTGTTTAAAAACGGAAAGGAATTTCGACACGTAACGACGGTTATACGTTTTTAAAGTACCGCATTTTGAAAAATAAACAATTTTACGGTGGACGCGAGTTGAAACTATATATTACGCCTACTGTCAAAATATCAAATAAAGTTGATTTTGACGGATAGATGAATCAATCGTTACAATTGTGGCGGGGCCACAGAACGATATTCGGTACTTTTAGGCCTTTTTTTTCGCCTTGTTTGGAATTTGCCGGCTAAACGTCTGTTAAATCGCGACTGTACTCGTACAATTTACGTTTGAAACGCAAAATTAAACGAACGAAATTTCTAATTCAATTCTTCATTTCGCACAATTGCGATTGATTTTTTTTAGATTTCGTTAGTAGTTGTCGCATTGCGTTGTACTTAGTTTTGTAAGTTTTGTAGTATGTACTATTTAATGGAAAAGTCATAATCGATAACTTTCGCACTTTTTTCAAACGTCGGAGTTCGTAATTATTCGTTTGAGCCAAAATAGTTTAAACGCTTCGTTGCGTTTTAAGTCGAATAGAGTTTCCCGAATAGATTGTCGGATATTTGAGTATCTATGGAAAATGGATTCTTTTACCCAATCTGGAAGTTCAAACCGTGGACATCCTTAAATCGAGTTATCTTTTTTTTTTTTTGAGAGTTTCGAAACGTGTACGATATATTTATAAGTTACAACCAAAGTTCGGGAACATACGCTTAAAAGTAACACTATAATATATATTGAAAACGAACGTAATACGCAAAAAAATTATTTAAATTATAACACAATCGAAGATTTTTACATCTTTGTTAGATTCATTGTAAAGGATATGTTGGTTTTTAACAACGACGCGAACGTAATTTTGGTTCGTAAACACTTTAATACGAGTGCTTCGATTTTTATCTTCATTAACAGACGGGTAGTACTTCTCGCGAATGTTTCCAGTAGTTTTCTTAAGAGGACGTCTTATTCGCAATTGCCGTCCTCGTCTAGACAACCTAGAAAAATTACGAAGTTATTATTTTGTACTATTTGGGGCGTCGAATTTAGAAATTTGAAGAAAATATTGTTTTCGGGGGCACGACAAAGTGTTTTCGTTACAAAGAAGTTACGTCTTATTAAAAGCCATCTTTAATATAACTCGAAAACTCTTCCGACACATTCCAAACGTCAATCCAATTTCGACTTCCGACCACTAATATTTACAGACGATCAAATTCACGAAAGTAAAAGCGTCGCCGCTAATCAAGTCGTTTATAGTTTTCCGATTAAGATCGGGTGGTCCGTAGTACCAAAAGTTATCCGCGTGCTTGTATACGTAAAATATACGCTTAGATAATACAAATACGGTACCCGTTGATTTCGAAGGGTTAATATTATCCAATAAAATTGGACAAAAGGACTTGACATTTTCAAATCGCCAACAACGACGAGTTAGGGTTCGAGTAAAATGAATTCCGCTCGGGCACCACGGTTTTTTTATTACGAGAGCGCGTACTCGGAATAAATAAAACGTATCGTAATTTGACGGGACCGTTCGTACAAGATTCGCGTAGTAACGCGAGAACGTTACGTATTTTTCGCATTTGTCGACGCGACGTCGAAATAGAATGTCCGGACACCAAGCCAGCTAGGACACGTTTTCCGGGCTACTACGTTTAATTTTTGCGGGACACTAGCCGAGGCTGACGAAAACGGTAACCGGAGAACAACCGTGGCCGTTCACGGGGTAACGTTTAACAACGATTTAACGAAATAGAATCGTCCGTTCAAAACCGTCGTTATACCGAGCTTAATAGGCAACGGCGGGTCCGAGCATTACGGTATCACAACGTGTAAACAATAGCGCCGACTAGTTTCGTACGATAAATCGTTTTAATATCGTACTGTGCAATTGACCGTTTTGAAACGTGCGTACATTAATCGTTTGACAAACATTTAAAAATTACGCGCGTTCCGTAATTAGCTTTATAAGGAACGTAACTTCTTACGGACGACGCGCGCATTTCGAACGAATAAAAAAAAACGTATCCCGACGTCGTGTTACGTCGCTAGTTCGAAAATAAAAGTCGCGCGCGTTCCGTTCTTGTTTTTAGAGCGAGTCCGTTTCGTTCGACGATTTTACGTCGGTGTTCTTTTTGTCGGGAGAAGGGGCCTGTGCGCGTGTGTGTCCCGGACGACGAATAAATGGGCGACGACGGCGAGAAGGAAAACGCGGAACGGCTGCAATCGCGTCCGCGGCGAGCGCGACCGACGACGGTTCCCGTATGCGCGTGATTGCGATACACCGCGAACGACGGTAGGTAGTAGTAGTGACGCGACGGTAAAAAGTAAAAGTAAGGAGAGAAAAAAAACGAACGGAATAACTGACCGACGTAAACGGCGAGTGGGAAAAAATTAAGTCGTACGACGTAACAAACCGTACGCGTGGTCGTCGCTTTACTCTTCGTTTTTTTTCCAACAAGGCCCGGCAAACGCGAGGCGGTATTGCGCTAGTCGTCCGTCGCCTCCCCCCCCCACACACACACACACACACTCCCCCGGACGCCCGAGGCTGTTGTGACCTAGTTAACGACCGACGAGGCGGCAATCCGATCCAACACGGCCTCGGACGAACCGCCAGTGCTGTTCACGAGTTAACGCGACAAACGGTCTACCGGACGCGCACGGCGGGGCTCGCGGTTTATCCGACCGACGGAACGACGACGACGACGACGACGACAGCGGACGACATGACGGCCACTCGGCGGCGGTGGCGACGGCGGCACACGGCCGTCACGGGTAAGTGTCTCGGGGTGCCGATTGCGCCGTAGGACGGCCGATTGAACGACGTTTTCGGCTCGCGCGTACGGTAGGCGATTACGGCGAACGTATTACGTTTGACCGATCTCGGGTTCGCTTCAATCGCCGACGCGGGCCCGCCATTGTTAGACGTACGCTAGTCACGCGTATTTTGTCGTCCGCTATGAGTAAACCGAGGGTTTACGAGTGGTATAAGCGTTTCCAAGATGGCCGTAAAAACGTTGAAGATGACGAACGTCCCAGATGCCCCAGCGCACCAACAACCGATGAAAACGTGGAAAAAATGAAAGAAATAGTTATGACACAATCAAAGAAATCGCCGATGATGTTGGCGTATCAGTTGGGCGGTGTCATGAATTTTTTTCGGATGTTTTGGGTGTGAAACGCGTGGCAGCAAAACTTGTTTCAAAATTGTCGAATTTCGTTTCCATATTTTCGAATGGAAGTTGCTCGGGGGTCGCTGAAATTTGGGGCTCAATCGTCCCAGTGGAGGCATTCTGGATCGCCAAGACCGGAAAAGACTCGACAAGTGCGGCCGAACGTGAAGGTTATGCTCACTGTGTTTGTCGATTTTAACAGCGTAGTTCAACCCGAATTCTCGCCAAAACGTCAAACGATCAATCAGGAATACTATCTACAAGTTTAACGCCGTTTGCGTGAAGTAATGCGAGAAATACACCCCGATTTGTGGCAAAACAATTCGTGGCTTTTGCGCCCGCTCACGCTTCATCGGTTGTTCGTGAATTGTTGGCCAAAAATAAATCTGTTACGATGTCCCAGCATCCATATGTGCCAGACATGGCTCCGTGTGACTTTTTGCTATTTCCAAAAGTAAATAGGAACCTTAAACGGCCGTTATTTTATAAATTCTTTGATCCATTTTTGCTTAAAAATCGCCGAGCACATAAAAACACGTCTAACCTTAACGGCTGCCACTTAAAAAGTAAACAACGAATACAGGGGAAAATTTTATCATACTTCAGGGGCATGTGGACCAACGTAATAAAACAAAATGTTGACAATCGGACTCTCCGAATCCGCGAAATAAAAAAATTTTCCGTTTTTTTTTTTAACACACCTCGTGTGTGTGTGTGTGTGTGTGTGTGTGTGTGTATACATATATGTATTATATATATATATATAAAATGACGCTTATATAACGACACGAAACACGACCGTTTTCAGTCGCGACGTTTCTACTGTACATACAAGCGGTCATCGTGATGTCCTCTTGTGCGGCTGCCGCGGGACCGGGACGGGTCAATAACGTGACGGACGTAATAAGGGTGGTTCAGTTCAGCAATAGTTTGGTGCCTCCTCTGTTCAGCGTGAGTTTTTTGTTTTTTTTCGTTTTATTTAAGAAAATTGGGTACGATCGGCGTTCGTTGTGTACGAGTAGCGAATCGGACGGGCGCCGACCGTACGTGCGCGTTAGCTAGCGGCACTGATGATAGAACACCGGAGGACACTATTTACGACGTTACAAACGTAAATAAAAACGCGAAAACGTTCGGAGCTGTCTTAAACGAAAAGTACCGTCGTCCCGGGAACATTTATCGGTTTGACGCGCGGACCCGACAATACACGCGTATGTTGCAGCATTATTCGAGAGGCCGCGACAACTTGGTCTTGGCTCCGTTCGGGGTGGCTACCAACGTGGCCATGATGCTGGAAGGCCTGCACGGTCGAGCGGCCGAAGAGGTGACGGCGCTGTTCAGACTACAGGCGAAGGAGACGCGCCAACAGTTGAGGAGAGGTTTCAAAATCATTTTCGACACGTTCGGGGTAAGTCGAATATTTTTCGAACATTTTTCGCGGAAAGCCGGCGAATAGCGCACAAGAGGAATTCGGAAATATTTGCGGCGAACGCGAGTGAAACACGCGAAATGTTCGCCGTCCGATTCGCGTCTTTCCGTTGGCCGCCGAACTGTCTTCTACGATAACCGGTTTATGTCGGGAAGGGTTTAAACGTTTCTTACGATCGTTTAGTATTTTCCCAATCCTGTACGAGTATTGATAAATAAATTCGTCTATCGACCGTCAAGTATCGATTGTCACTAAAATAAAATCCCCTCCCGACGAACTTGAAATAGTGGAAAAAAATTCGTTCCACCCACGCGAAGTCGAGTACACCGGTTAGTGTCTACATACGACGTCGGGTACATCGGTTGGCGTTTATATACGACGTCGGGGAGATTTTCCGAAACGAAAACTCGTCCCGCGTCGTCGAAATCCGAGCGGTCGCTACGGGCCATCATATTGTCGCGTATGCCGCGGCGTTTTTTCGTTTTTTAATCGATTTCGCCTCGGGACCTGCTTACCTGCCGATACCGTCGCCTACGATTAACGATAATAATAATAATAATATCGAGCGCTGGTTCGCAAGTACGCGTACCGTCGACCACGGAACGAAAACGTTTGAATTTACAGGACGAATCGGACGGCGATTTCGCCGGTTCCTACAACAAAGCGTCAGTGACCAGTTCCCGGATAATGCCGTCGTCGTATATCAACAAACTTTCGAAATACTACCAGGCTAACGTTACCACGACGCGAAACGAAAATGCTTCGAACGACACATCCGGTAAGTGTAACTGGGGCGCCATTTGAGCTCGAATACGTCCCGTCGCTCCACTGTCGCGGTACGGTTTTCACAAAAAATAAATACGCCGCCGGCGCCAATAGGCGCGTCTGATTTCGAGCGTTTCGTCCGAACGCGTCGTTCATTTTCCCAATCTTCGTTCCCATTACGTATTCGTCGTACGAATCGTAACGACCAGGCTGCGTTTTCGGACGCTTCGTCCTTGGCCGGTATATTTCATTTCCGAACGCGTGCACTTTATTAAGTATTTCGCGTTTTCGTTATTCTTATTCGTCATCTTAACGAAAATATTGTATATTGTAATTACCTACTTCGTGTAATAAACGACACGAACGCGTAGTCAAAGCGTTTTTCGACTCGTTTCGAAACTTGTCCACTTTTTATCTATTTAATGCCCCCCAGTAGGAGCATAATGAACGACACTTATTCTCAACAATTCGACTACTGTGGCCCCCAAAATATTCATTCGGCCTGGAAAACCGTAACTTTGAACTATTTAAATACGGTATTTAGGGTTATATGTTCTAAAGAAAAAAAAATCGAAGAAAAGTATTACCAAAGAGCGAAACGAAACACAAAAAGACAATACGTAAACGAATATGCTTTTGTTCAAACGTACGTAGGGTTACGGTATATTATATGTTTTACTCATCAAAATGTATAACCAAGATACTTCCGTTTAGCCGACGTTCTCTTAGTTCGATAATTAACTTGATTCCGAATTTAAATTATACCGAATAGTAACGGTTGTCAATAAGGTTATTATTACGGTACGGTATTTACGCGCCAGCAAAAACTATGGTTTTGCTAGATTGGTCGTTTAAATTTAAATTTAGTTTACTAGATTGATCACACTCGTTTTAAGTAACGTAGCTACGAAATATGTATATATACACTCGTACACATTTGTTCTCAAAAAACGCAAAAATCGAAGTTTCAAAATTGTACCTACATCACGTCCGAAATAAATATATATATATATCTGCGTGTACGATCGACAGAAAAATTACGCAAAAATCGTAAACACACTAACCGTAATAATAATATAAAACAAAAAATCGAATACAGTTTTATATATTTTTCAACGTAGGTTTTATATTCGTAAACACGCGTCGATTGGTTTTTTGTTTGTGACCTTTAAATTCATTTCGTGAGCGTTTAAATCGACCGTTGAATATTTCGTTAGTAAAATGATCGAAGAATGGCGAAAGAAGGGGTTTCGTTTAAACAAGGGGCGGGCAAATTCGTGTTCGGTTTGAAATTATTTTTCGATTTCAGACGGTTAGGCGTATTTCTCGTCCCAATCGGGAACAATAACGGGATAACGGAACGAAACGAAC
Source organism: Geopemphigus sp. TES_GeoC_2020 (assembly GCA_025469175.1). Classification (NCBI taxonomy): domain Eukaryota; kingdom Metazoa; phylum Arthropoda; class Insecta; order Hemiptera; family Aphididae; genus Geopemphigus; species Geopemphigus sp. TES_GeoC_2020. Next base: position 20,287 of record JAIPRN010002109.1, on the reverse strand, counting down.
ACAAATTAAATCAAAAAAGAAAAGAAATGTTTATTTATATAAAATAAATATAAATAAATTATATTTTTTTATTATTATATTTATTTTATTAATAATTTATATCTTATATAAATAAATATAATTTAAATTAAATTTAATCAAATTAATTACCGACACTTGAATACGGACGAGTTTCAAAAATTGAAAGTAAATATTAGCTCGCTACAAACGTCGTAAAAACCGTGTTGGGTTTTCGATTTCGGGACGTCGATAATTCAATCGTAAATATGCGCACGCCGCACAAAACAGCTCGTCTCAGTATCGCGATATTACGAATACCGCGTGAAATATTGGCGGTCGTCACGCGTCGTAACCGTGTGCCGATTGATTTGCAGCCGACATTTTGGAACTGCGGAGCGACACGGGAATAATAAGTCACTGGAAGGACTACCAAAAGCTAGCCACGTACACATACTCGTCGTATCAGTCGTCGGCACCGTTCACCAGGGCTGACGGGTCGATTGTCCACGTACCGATGATACCGCAGACCGGATTGTTCAAAATCGGATACGTACCGCGATTGGAGTGTCTAGCTGTCGAGCTCGTGTTCGAGGTAACGTAACGGCGATGCCGAAGAATCGGCGTCGTCGGTAAACGGCCGAACCCCCCCCCCCACCCCGGCGTAATAACGGCCATACGACGCGAATGGTACTGATCCAGTGTATCGTTTTAACCGTCGTACCGATTTCTTTTTTGGGATCGTCGCGAAATTCCACCCACTCCCGAATCCACGGACTCGTTTCGAGGCTCATTCGGCCGAACACGACGGCGTCACGGTCCCGAATACCGTCCGTCGACGATTGGATTTGTGTTCCTTTCTATCGAAAATAGATTGGGCGAACGTTCGCGATTAGTTGTCGATTTTACGTTACACCCGCCGACGGTCATGACGGATTTCGTTTTCGGCCCCTCGGCTTGGACGACAATATTCGTCGCGGTTTCTTCCTTAATATCGGTATTATTTACGTTCGTATTGGGCACGCCGTACGCGAAAAATCACCTAAGTGTCGCGCCAACGAATACAACGACGACAATAATATATGGCAACGATAATAATAATAATTATTATTATTATTATCGGTCGTTGTAGCGGCGCCGTGAACGAATCTCGCATGATTCGTACGTACGGCGGCGAACGACGCGCGAACGGGAGTTAAATTACTCGCATACCGGTGACGGAACGCCCGGTCGCGTGTCTACGCGATACCGAAAACGACATCACCGAAGTCGTACCGCGTTCCCGATTTTTGGCGCGTTATCGTAATTTACAAATCGGAACGAAAGGTCGTTCGAAAACGCCGTCTGCATGAACGATGACGCGTACGTACGTGTTACGCCAGTCACGACCAAGGCAGACCTCGTCCGCGACGGAATTATATACGCTCGACTGGCCGGTCGGTCAAACGTTTCCGGCGAAGGGGGAAATTGGCTCGATTATTTATCGATTGACGCGTCATATATCTGCGCGGTACCACCGGCGCTGCGCCACGTTTATTTACCGAATTGTTCGTCTGTTAAAATCGCGTCGTCGTTGTCCCGATATTATCCGAACAGGACGCCTTGACGTGTACGCGCCGGTACAACGGGTAGCGATCGATGCGGTGCAGCGCGAAAGGCGGGCCCGTTCGTCGGATTACCGTTTCCTTTTAAATTCCTTCGCCCCTCTCCCCCCCAAAAAAAAAAAAAATAAAAAAAAATTCGAAGTCGTTCCGATATTGATTCGCGTGAATAGCGAAAAAATGGACCGCCAACGGGCAATTTCCGGCACAACAGCTTCACCAAACAGAACGCGTCAATCGTCGCAGTACACAAGAATATACGTTTGTTCGTTCGTATAATATTAAAATATTTTCGATTTGTAAAAAACCAACGATTCCCGCGCGCGTTCGGGCACCGATCCCGAAATTATTATTCACTCTCGTTTCCCGGGGAAAGTGACGGTATCGTGCTAATGTAACGTTGTTCGCTCGATTCGCCGTTACCGTTTGTTTCGATTGACGGACATCCGGCCGACGACGGTGTTGTCGCTAAACGAAACGATTTTTATTCGCGCGTAAATCGTGTTCACCGTCTCATCTACGAATTACCGTTATTGTTGACCGTGTAATCCGGATTACGGTCGCGTTCGAACGGGCTAAAACTCAACACGGCCCCGGCGCGTAACGTTTGGTGCGGCTTTGCGTTCTTACTTGGATACACAAGATTCGCGTTGTCGGTTTCGTCGTTTCAGACGGACAGGGTGAGCATGCTAGTGATGATGCCGGACGACGTGAACGGTTCCGAGCCGATGATGGAACGATTGTCCAAGGACAATTACCTAGACATCGTCGACTCGCTGGACAATCAGGACGTGGAAATATTGTTACCGCAACTGGCCGCGTTCACCAATGGCCTGGACCTGGAGCCGTTCTTCAAGAAGCTCGGCGTGAAAACCGCCTTCAATCAGACGTCGGCGGCAGACGTTTCCGTGCCGGCGCACACCAAGTCCAAGTCGCCCGCGGTCACGCTGGTGTCGATGAAACAGAACGCGTACTTCTCCATGTCGTTCATCACCATTAACTCGGTCGGTTCGGTCGGCACCAAGTTAGGTCGGTATATATTACGGCATATTTATACGCGCGCGCGCGCGCAATACTGTCGCGACTGCGGGACGACGAAATAGTCCGTGAACATTTCACCCTTCGGGATAGAAAAATGTTCGTAACGGAAACGCAACTTCCTACGGAAAATCACTTAACGGTTCTTCCGGCAAGATTTACGCCTCTGTCGGACGTTCCCGCGTTGAAGGCATTTATTTCGGTTTTAAACGATTCGGTTTATACTATAAACGTTATTGAAATTCCCGTACGAATATTTTTGAAAAAACGGAGCGATTCGTTTTCGTTAATATTCGGAAGCTTCCTACCGGAACTTATGTGAATCATCGAGGTCCTTTCGTCCTATTAGCGCACGGATTCGAAAAAAATTGTGTCCCCGGAAAAGCCGTTTGCCTACGTAACGTACACGCGAGTCCGCAGGACATTTTCTGATTCAAATTTTCCTTAGTCGCAAACTCACACGTCCGCGATAGGTTGATTTCAAAACTTTAAAAGGCGACAATTACAAAAGCCGGTGAAAATTCGAAACAAATTTGTAAACCGCCGGGTTCCGGCGGGCTATTATTTAGACGCGAAGGTTTATTATCAACGAATACGGTAGCGTTTCCAAAAATGGGTTATTGAGATATCGTGGCCGGGGTTTTTCAATTAAATTTGTATTCGTGTCCGTATGTGCATCGATAAGGGTAATTATAGATTCGTATATGTCGAAAATTGGCGACGTGATTTGCGTAAATAATTTTCAAGTTTAAACGACATACAACCTTTTTCTCGTAACATCGAAGAAATATTTTCCATTTTATTTAAAATATGATTCTGAAACGTTTAAAAACCTATTAACGTATTTCGTAATGATTAATAATATTGTTGTAATATCACGCGATAGTTCTCGTGTTAAACGTTAAGGATTTTTTTCATTACGAGATTTCAAACGTTATCGAATTACGGACACAAAATAACAATAACGACGGAAAATTACCGACGTTTTCAAAACGCGATATTTCGTTCAAAATCAATCGAAATATTTTCAAAATGGTTCGTTCGGATAACTGGCAAACGTCTAGAGTGTTTCGTACGTTCGGAATTACGAAAATAAATTGAGAATTCGGCGTCGCGAAAATCGGACGCGCCGACGGGTCGCCTTTAGCTGCACACTTGCTCTTGAAAAAATACGCCGAAAAACTCGTCACCTCGAGTACCGACCGTGGTACAAAATGTTTACACCGGGAGGGCGGGTGCACATTATTCTGAAATCCGTACACATATTTACGCGATTACGAAGTAAAACCTGTCGGAGAACTGTCAGCTGTCCCGTTGTCGCCGTGTCCTGTGCTACAATTGTAGACGAGTTGCGGGCCCACGTGGTATTTACGACGCCACCAGTGGCGGTCGAATTCCGCCGACCCGTCAGTTACGGACGGACATACCGATTTTCGGTCTGAGTGTCCGTTTGGCGACAGCGACGACGGTTTTCGTTCGAAATCGAACGGTTCGTTCTACGCTAGCGGTACTGGTGTCTATAATTTCGTTGACGCGTTACCGAAAGTTCGACCTGAAACGCGCGAGAAACGTAGAAGGATTAAGAATAATGGAGAAAACGCGCGAAAAGAAATCGTTAGGAAACGGACGCTCGGCGAAAAGAAAGTTCGATTACGTTAAATCGTTATTTTTAAAGCTTTTGCTCTACCCCTGCAACCAAAAAAAAAAAGCCTAACCCAACCGCTATTAATTATTGAAAAACGGGAATCGATAAATCGGGATTGGAAAAACTTAGTGGAAAAAAAACACCGTTTTGGGAGACAACTCAGTCAACCTCCCCGTGATGTCTCCCGGGTAACGCTAATAGGCTGACACGCCGTGGTAATATTATTACGTGGCCGCGATTCGTGCCGTCCTCTTCGTAAATTCGGATCACGACTCGTACTTCATATGGGTAGGACTTGGTCGCAATTCACCAACGCGGCTGCCGCGCCACGTATATCTGCCGTGGACCCGCAACACACGGTTGTAGTAGAAACGCTTATCTCAAATGCCGTGCGATATTTTATAATAACTCGTTGGTTTTTTTAATAATTTGTCACGAAACGAATTTTTCACGCGTTTCGTCTCGCGCGCGCGCGCACACACACACACACACGCATATATGTATTTATAACGTAAAATTGTCTACGGGGAGTATATATAATTTTGAAAATTCGACAATTTAACGTTGACGTCACGGATCTTTTCGATATTTTTTGATCGATTTAAATGTTAGTCCGAAACGTAGGAAAGACGGAAAGACGTTACAATGTTCCGATTGTTTCGGTTTTTTCTATTATTAAGCGTAATAATGTATAATATAAATAATGATGACAATCTAACTGAAAATGGGTGTACGAGACAAAACACGAACGATACGTTTTCGCGTCGGCGCGGCGCGCGGATTCGTATACCGTTATACGAACCTCGGTTGTCGCTACAGACATATTTTACTATTGCGTTTGTTTTTTCCAGGTGTCCGTCCGTCAGCTCTGAGGCAAAAACGCAGTATTGCTTCCAAAGTAGTGTTTGACAGACCGTTCGTGTTTTTCGTCTTTAACAAAATGACTGGACTAATTATGTTAGCGGGGAAAATTACAAACCCTACGCAAGTGCCTTCTTAAGGAAATAAGTTATAAACAGCGATCGTTATACACGTACTATATACATACACACACATATATATATATATACGCGGAGGAGAAGACGTTTTATCGTTCGAGCCGGGCTACTTTTCGCGTCACATTCTATATATTTTCCGGTTTTTTTTAATCATTTTTGTCCCCTTCCCTCGTCTGTTATAAACCACGTCGATTTTTGATTTTGAAACGGCCATCTGCGATTCTTAAGAGATAATTTTTTGGGAATTCACGGCCGTGTCTTTTATTCAAACCAGGTACCGCGGTAGATAATTTACCCTCTTTTGTTCGTTAAACATTTACGGTTAGGAAAGCGATTTCATTTATTTAGCGCGGGGGAAAAAGTGCAGACAAAATGTGACACTCGAAAGTTTATACGGGCGGTACGAGCGGGAATATGATTTTGAAAACCACTTATAAAATTATACAAAATATTCCTCGAGCGATTCGATAACGAACGAAAGCGATATAAACGAAGATACCGAAATAAATTCGTCAGAAATCTCGACGAATAATCGCCGATCGGCTCGTGGTAAAAAAAAAAAAAAAACGATCGCCCTAGTATTTTTTAAGACGTGAACGTTCGTCGGTAACAATGTTAAGCTTTTTCGATATTTATTATTTGTACATTAAACTATCTCCCCGTTAGCTTTCTATGTTTTTGATTTTTTTGTTTTTATACGTTACGACAACACGGCGTAGTAATTAAGATAAGCATTACGAAATATCGACGATACGCGTAAATCAATTAACGGTACCACCGTACACGTAATCGCGAAATTTCGCGCGCCGTACGCCTCACTGTATACGTCACTATCCGTACAATGTTTAAATACCACGCGTTCGTTATAAATTATATTATAGCGTTCGAAAAATGTCGAAGAAACCCCGCGTGTATTCTTTATATTCGTCGGTAATTTCGTAAAACGGACGATTTCGTTATTTAAATTACGGCGTTATACCGTCGTACGTGATAGTGACAGTGGCGTGGCGTGTGTTACGAATGAATGTAAGCGGCGTGAATACACTTACTAGATACCGTTACTACCCCAACCACCGCCGTCCCATTCGTAAATACGAGGTACGTATAGTTTTTTCATTTAAACGCGTCGTAATAAAATACATTTTGGTTTTGAATGCGCAATTTTTTATTCAAACTTTTATTAATAAAACGCGTTAAAAAACCACAAACATATTTTATTTAAACGTTATGAACGATTGTCGCGCTCTTTATGTTTTTTTAATAAAACCGCCGTTCACGTCACCGTAAAATGAATTTTGGTTTTGAATTTTAGCCGTTCCGATTTAAAATCCCGAAGTATCGGCGTAGGCGTTTGCTCGCAAACGTTTGGTTTTTCCAATAAAATCACGCGATCCGAACGATATTAACAGTGGTTTTTGGATAACGCGATCGTTATTACTCGAAGGAGCTCTTCTTACTCGTAGGAGCTCGCTGGAGTACGAAGTACGTCGTGTACTTGTGTCGGCGATATCGTCGTCAAAACGCGTAGACGAACGTGGTAAAAAGTAGAAAGTCGACGGCGAACTAAACACGGTGTCGCGTACGCGCGTTACGAATAACGCTGACAAACTGCGTAATAATACGAGCCCTCCTGGCCCCGTGATACTTTGCGTACATTACGTGGACAAGCGATAGTACGTACGAATCGCCGAACGTTATTGCGGGCCGCGGCGACGGACAACAGCGTGTCTCGTCACGTCGGCGACTACCGTGCACGTGACAAATCGCGAACCGAACGGAGACCGCCAAACGCGATTTTCGTTTAATCGGTTGTCGAATTCGTCAAACACGAACGCCGCTTATTTGATCGCTTTCTCAAAGCTTCTTCCTGTGTCTGGTAACGTCGCGTTACCGAAGTATTGTTAAACCCGCCTGTTGAGAAACGCGGACGCTTGTGCGGAACGTTAAAATAATGTAAGACACGGATTTTTTTTTGATTCACGAACGACGAAAACGAATAACGCGTATATAATAACGTACGACGAGAAACACCGAAAGGGCTAATTAATCGTGGGAGAAAACCGTCGCGAAACCGAAACGTCTAGTTCGTCATTGTTTTCGTTTCGAAATAATGAAAACGACGACGGAAATATCGCCGGACGGTCCGAATCGAATCGACGAAATTAGTTCCCGAAATATCTTTATTGGCCCGTAATTATGGCGGTAACGTGGCGTAGTGTCGGTATCGTACGATTATAACGTAACGTTCCTCCGAATAATGTCCCGAGTACAACGGTGAGAAAATTGGCGAACCGTTTAAGGCCGAAACGCTTTTTTTTCCCGGTCACGCGAACGATTATTAACGGAATCGCAAATTCGTGGACGATTACTCGGTATAAATTAAGAGATCTAAATCCTAGATACATTGTCCGTAGCCTCGGTAGCGCAGTAGGCAGCGCGTAAGTCTCATAATCTTAAGGTCGTGAGTTCGATCCTCACCCGGGGCAACGGAAAATCGCTTTTTGCATTTTTTTTTTACTCTTTCCCCGTACGGTGTTTTATTTTTCGATTAATTTTTTTACGATACGATTCGATCTCGCCTCGAATCAAACGGGTCGGTACGGTTTTTCGATTTTTCTTTATAACTGTATCGGGTAATACAACTCACTGGCAACCTAAGTAGGCCTTTTTTTTATGAACCGGCAATACCCTCACTGGCCCGGTAAGCTTGAAGGCAATACTTCGGACCAGTGAGTCGCCATCATTTATTGATAAAATTCAAAATACAAAGTTTAACAAAAATGATCATCCTTAAGGGTAGACGGGCAACGTGAGCTATCCCCACGCTGTTTTACCCCGAAACCCGTACATCGAATAGGTAGCCCGGGCCAAGTGGGAATTTGCGGTGGGGTAAAGCGAATTCGAAGATGTTGTTCGGTCGTCGGTAGAAAATCCGTCCGTTTAAAACGCACGCGGGAACCGTACGGTTGTTCGCCGTCCCGGAAACACAGTCTCCGCGGGGACAAGTACGGTTTCGTCGACGAGCGTTCTCCAGTACGCAACGGATTCACGAGGAGTGTTTAGGTACGATTAAACGCCACCGGGCATCGGACCCGACGAAATATATCGTTGGCGATAGTAAAAAACGCGGCCTAGCCAGTGGTACTAATGCGGAGGGGAGGGTCGGTGAAATTTCGTTTTCGACCGGTCGCCGTCCCATCCACGACGTCAGGTACGCGACAACGAACGGCGCGCGAATAGACAACGAATAAAAAACGCCGCCGAAACGTACGGCCGAAAATTGTCGGACTTACGTATAAAACGGGTACCGTTCGGATTATAAATTGTCGTCGCGTCCGTTTGCCCGCGTGATACCCGGCACGAAAACACGTCGGCGCGTAATTTTACCGAATACGATTATACGAACGGACAGAGGAGGTCCCCGGGGAAATTTTCGCCCCTTCACGCGCGCGCCTTACGACGCCCAAGTACATAAATTACGTAGCGAAACTATTACGATTTACCGGCCCACCCCCCCATATCGCTGAAAAAGAAAATATGCGCGCGCGCCGGAGTAATTAACGGTTCTGAAAAATTCTTTTCGCCTTTCGCGACGTTTTCCTTTTTTTCTCCCCGAAACTTAATTAAACGCGTTCTTCAACAATCCGTCTTCGAAGATACGCCGAATTAACACGTCGTTCCGCGGTAGGCGCGTATGTTTCGGGAAATCGAACGATCGGAAATAACGAAGCTCTTACGGAATGATTCCAATTTAAACGATTCCGATTTATTAGCGGACCCCCGTGCCAATTCGATCGCGAAAACGTAACGAAAAACCGCGGTTCGGATTCGGACGGCGCGCGAAATTCGATTACGATAATAAATTGGGCGGCTCTTTTCCTTCTCGTAGTAAAACGCGACATTTTTTCCGGCACAAACCGTCGCCTTACACGCGCAATTATCTCGAGTAATCAACGACGGTCGCGCGCGCAAACAGCCGTGTTCCTATAAAAAACCTTTTCCGTCGAAAAATGTCTCGAGAAAAAAGACGGGAAAACCATCGCGAAAAATAACGGGATTTCGGATTTTTTTTTTTTTTTACACGTTTCGGAACGAGACGGCTTTCTTACGTTGTATACACCACATTTCGTTAGCTATATTCCGAATTTCGGAAACCGACCCCTATTTACTTTTAATTTCAAATCGTAACGGTAAAACAATTTTCGAAGTTTATACGACCGCGTCATATACACACGCGCGCGTGCTCGACGAGTACGTACGTTTATACGATTAGTGTTTGAACTATTCGGCGTGAATTTTTTTTGCGCGGATAGATAGGAGAAGGAAGATTCGGTGAAAAAGTTGTCCGGGAAAAGACATGCTATTCGAGTGAAAAAGCGTTCGGGGCCGGAACGTGCGGGTAACTGTATCGACGGCACGTTCGTAAAACGCTAGTAAATACCAAAATCCGAAATCGACTTCGTACTTGGGAATTCGACGTTTTACGTGCCGTTCCGGCCGTACACGCGTTACGTACGTAACGGTGTATTAACAACACTCCGCGGACGATTTCACGGATCGCGACGACGAAATTACGTAACGGTCGCGGTTAGACTTGGACGCGGTCGGAGTTTTAAAAATTGTCTTATCTCGAAAAATCTTATCACGGATGGACGGACGTGACCGCGGATACCGAATATGATCCACGGCTACTAGCCGTAAGTTGGACGGGGCGTTTAAAAATCGCCGACAGCGATAGCGCGCTCGTCGAGAAAATGTACGGGGAAAATTGACCACGGTTATCCGCCGAGATAGTGCCAACAACGAAAACCGACGTTTTATCGTTTCGTCGGTAGCGAAACGACGACGTTTAATCGTTGCGCCGCGTGGGCGACGTAGGAAAGTTATACTCGACGGCGCGCCGTATTTTACGATTTCTACATCGGGTAAGTCGTGACAGTCACGAATTCCGAATTCGACGGTAACCGGACGCGAAAAACGGCGGGATCGTCGTTTTCCGCGTATCGAAAACCGACGTTCTCGCGAACTCGCGGCAAACACTCGCGGACGTTTCAACGGAATCGACAAAAACAAATATTTACTTAACGTCCGGGAAAGGGGGTGGGGGGTACGTACGTCCGAAAATAAATTAAACGGAAGGTTTTCCGGTACGAGCGTCCGGTATGGTGAACTTACCGTAAATTTCCGAACGACGGACAAATATATATATAGGAATATCGGAAGGCGTAATTAACGCGACGAAATACAAACACGACCGCGAACGATTATAGAGGGCCGTGTAATTGCCGGGTACGTTGACGCAATTCTGGCGCGTATCGGGAGTGACGATCAAAAAATGTACACCGACGTTGACGACGAAACGTTGGCGCGAACGAAAAATAATACCGGAGAATCCGTCGTTTTCAACCACTCGACGATTATAAGAAGAGACTGTCTACTACTATAGCGGGAGGAACGCGCTGTAAAAAGCGCGTTTCGGGTCGACCCACCGACGTGAACTTAAAACCTTGTCGGTACCACGGGAAGCCGTGTCGGAGATAGTGCCCCCGGCCGAGGTGCTTTTCTTGGCTGTGGAACCGGCGCCAGATAGTTGATTCCCCGGTGGGGATCCGAACGACGATCGTCGGTCCGACGGTACGGACCTTCTACGATTCGGTGCTGGTGGTCCCTATGACGCGACGATTTTTGTCACGAACGACACGGCGTACATAGCGCTAGGAGAAGGCACGTCGTGGAATGGCTCAGCCAACAAAATCAAGGGAATCGTCTCGCGTCCACTACTACTACCGCGACGCGAACCAACTGGACGTCCGAGAAGAACGTCCGCGTTTCGGTTTTTTTCTGTATAAACGTCGGCGTTCGCGGTAAAAACGGTTATTTACATTCTGTTTACAAACGTTTCGGTAGTTTCGGGACGTTCGGTGGACGACGCGACGTAATAATCCGCGGCCCGGTTGGTTACGTTATCCCCGGTCGGAAAGCAAGACCTACGATAGGAGTAACACTACTCTTTCGGTCGTAAACGTCGATTGTCCTGTCCGCGACCGAACCACCGATCGAATGTCCCGCACGTTCCGCGGGACATAAGCGCGACGACGGCGGCGGCGCGACAAAAGTTTCTCGACTCGTTAACGGCGAAACACGCGAGGCGACGACGGATTTTTTCGTACGCGCTCGGTCCGTCCGTCCGGCGGAATGTAAACGGGCCGGCATCGTCGGACCGAGTGTGGCCTAGCCGGGCGTTTAAACCCTAACGCGATCGAAACGTACCAAAACCAATACCCAGGCAAAACGGTCGTTTTCGAAACCGATCCGTCCGAAGGCAATCCCTCGGACGGTCGATTCGGTGGGCGGAATACGCAATTTCGTTCCCGTAATCCCCGAGAATGGGTTGCTCGTCCATCCAACGTGTCCCGGAAATGGAGATTTACGGGCGTTTTACGTTCCGCGACGACTTTTGTGCCGGCGACACGCGAACGCGCGTGACGACGACGTGGCGGCGTGCGTCGTGTGTACGTCGTAAATAGCAGCCGATCGACGTTCAATTCGTCGTTTTATTTCCGTCGCCCGATTTCGGAGGGCCCTTTCCCCCCCCCTCGTCACCTCCATGACGAATCAATAATCGAAGGAGGCGGTTAATTACTAGTACGCGCGAATTTCGCGCCCGTTACCCAGCCAAACTATTGAAACGTGTAATTCCGCCGGTTTTCGAACACATCGGACTTCCGGCAGGATTTTATTCCCTTAAATTCGGACGTTACCGGGACGAACGAACTTACCAGTAAGTACCGGCGCTTGCATCGAGACGAGCTCTTTTCGAATACTTTTTTTTTTTTGAAAAAGTGTATATACTCGGTGCAACCACTACGAACGTCGGGGTTTTCTTTAGGAATTACCGAAATTATCGGTTCCCCCCCCCCCGAAAAACGGCCATTCCGCTTACGTATCGAATAAATATCGAGGTGTGCGAAACCGTACGCGTTCGGTGGATTTTAAAAACAACTTAACGTCCGTGTCAACGGTAGAATCCTATCGGTTCGGGGACGAGATAGACAATTGAAACGGCCGTGTGATTCTACGCGAATAGACACCGAAACAGTATTCGAGAACAATGTGTGTGTGTTGGTGGTGGGGGGGAGCGAACCGTTATCGAAAATTGACGGACATCGTTTCTCTCCGACGTGGTCGATTGACGGGCCGGCCGCGTTTCGGGCAAAACGAACGTATTCGCGCGCGTTGTTATACGCGCGACGGCGCGAAGCGGACACATTTGGAAAATCGAAAACGGCGTGTCGACAAAGATCGTTATTGACGAATAATAATAACAAGCGCCCTCTCCGGATCGTCAAATTACGCGAATACGCGCCCGGCTGGCTATTTAATAAGTTAATTTAATCGCTCGTACGAGGCGCGCGATCGATTTCAATTCGAAATCGAATACGACGACGGGCGCGCGCGGTTCGTTCGCCCTCTCCTCACTGCCCCCCCTCCCAACCGTTCGCGAATCGTTCTAATTAAAAACGTTAATTAGGAAGTATCCTCCGTCCCCCACCACCGACCACACGGTGCACAGATGGTTAGGAGGGAGGAGGGGTAGTAGGAGGACGTCGTCGTCGTTTACCTTGTTTGTTCGTTTCTCCGTGTCGCGCGCGTTTACGGCCGTTTTCGTCGCCTATTTATAGGAACGCGCGCGGGCGCGCGTATCGATTATCGTCCAAATTGATCGACGAAACGGTGGAGAAGGAGGAGGAGGGGGGTAAAACCGTCGGACGCCGGCGAATATGAACCACACACGGTCCGGCGTCGGCGGCGATGGTCGATATGCGTTCGGAGGCAAGTCCGGCGGAATTATTTCCGCGTGCGCGCGTTCTGTCCGTCCGTTTTCCGTTCGGCCCCGCGAATAAATAATCGAAAAACTCAACCTTATCCGACTGACGGCGGTGGTGCCGAAGACACGCTACGACGGCAGTATTGTCCCGGCGACGTCCCGTAGAGCGAAATTCCCGGTCGGCCTTTTTTCGCGGCGTATTTACTTATTTCGTTTGAAAATTTTCCCGCTCGACGGTGAACAATAAATAATAAAAACGAACTCGCGCCCACCCACACACGCGCGCGCGCACACACGCCGTTCACACCGAGTTCGCACGGGCCCAGTGAACGCGTCCGCGCCACTCCGAGCTTGGTCGACTACTAACCACTACCGTAGTGTACCGCCACGATACCGGCGATATTTATATACGCACGTACACGACTACGCTCCGAACGTCCCGACCGCGGGCTGCGCCGAAACGGCCCCGCACCGTACCGGCGCAACTACGGCGCGCATCGTACACGCGCGTCCGTGTATTATTAACCGCGGTCACCCCCTGTCCCGGAGAACTTTTTCCAGTTTACGGTAATAACGCCGCCGATTTCGTTAAATATCGGCGCCGCTCCCGTTCCCCTCCGCCAATTTGTCCCGATTTCCTTTTAGCCGATTCACGTGCCGGACGTTCGCCAACCCCCCCCCCCCGCGGTATACGAAATCCCGTCGGTCTACGCCACCGGCGGCGACGGACACGAATCGGCCCCCCCGAAGAACGACGCCGGACCGACGGGATTCGTTATTTACGACGAATTTGTTCGGGGACAAAAAAATCACAAGGATCGTCCGACGACGGTATTTTCGAAATACTAACGACCCCCCCCTCCGAACAATTATTTTTGTTTTATTCATATTCGACGAGTATTTTTTACGTACGCGATCGATCGTGTCCGTAGCTACACCGACGAGACGTATACGGCAAAGTATAGACGCGGTTGTGTTCGTCCGGTTTCCCGGAACGGTACGTGCGGTAAGAACCGTCGCCGAGTGAGCCCGACCGTTTCGGACGCGTGTTTTCTCGTTCCGATGGGTGGAGGGGGAGACGTTATTATGTTGTGTTGTGGACGGACTTCGGTAACGAGTAAAACGGAATATTTAAACGACGCGCGTCATTATCGCCGGGGCGGGTGAGGGGAGGGCAAGGGGCGGCACTCGAATAAAAAGAATACGAGGTCTTTACGCGGGCGCGAACGATCGTTGTTAACGAAACTCTCGTAGAGCGCGGCGGCGCAATTAATCGTTAAACGTAAATTAATCCGGGACGGGGAAGGTCGAGGGATAAAATAAATTTTTAATTTATTATAAACCGTCGAAAGGAGCGTCCGTTATTACGCGCGCGCGTGTGTGTGTGTGTGGGGGGCGCGAAACACTTGGTGGACGACGACCGTTCACGAGTGGCACGACGTTATTCCCGAACGTTTTTTACCGTTTCTCCTCTTACGGACGGTTCTTCCGTCGTCCCGCGTTCGAGAGTCCTCCGCCCCGCTCCCCGTTCTTCCCACCACTCGGCGGCCGCGTGTTTCGCTATTAATATTCGGCGATTATCGCGTTTTCCGCAAAACTCGCCGCCGTTGCTTGGTCGTTCGGGGACCACTACTACGTTCGGGTACTACTCTGCCCGGCGATGACTCCGAACGGGATACGGTTGTCTCTGCCCGCGCGCGATTTTTTTAAATAACGGTGGGCCAATGGTTTTCGCTCTGCATTATATCGCGCGTCACCGTCGGACCCGAACAGCGATTGTACCGATCTCGCGGGATCACCCGTGTAACCGCCCGCCCTCCGTCGTACACACACACTCTGTCCGACGGCCCACGCGTCATCGAACGACCATTATTATTACGATGACGCGCGTGGCTTTGCCGCCGAACGCGCCGTAGCAGCGGCGGCGGTCGGAAACCGACCGTCGGCGGGAAACGGGAGAGGGGCGGCGAATAAAAATTATTAAACTTTTTGTCGCTCTCGCGGAGCACTCCGCGCGAGAAATTCGACCGTGTAAACCTAATAACGCGTATAATAATAATACGAGGCGTTACTTTGCCACCCCGTGTCGTTCCGAAACTTTAATTCGAATAAAAGCGTCGTGAACGCGTTTTTCCTCGGCGTCGCCGGAATGCTTTTCGGACAAATCGACGCGAAAACGGCCGCCGTTTCCTCCACACACACACACACACACTTTCCGCGAACGGAATGTAAAAAACCAACGGCGGTTTCCGTTTTACGACGCGCTCAATTTTATAATACGGGCCGCCCGTATTTATATCGTTTTTTAATCGAATATTTTGCCCCCCCCCCGATATTTACGAAAATCGAATAGCTTCGGTCGTATATGAAAAACGATCATTTTTCGACGTCCGCGAGGACTACGCTTCGACGATTTCGTAGGTCGTTACGCGAGTTCGCCTAATAATAAACGCCGATCGCGATTCGCCAAACGATAAATACGATTCGGCGCGGGAAATGTCCGTATTACGGTTATCGCCGTTGTAGCGACTACCCGTGTACAGGCCACGATACACACGGTCGGAACAGCCTCAATTACGTCTACTCGAAGTGCCAACAGGTTCGTTATATTACCGATTAACTGTACACGCGGCGATTTACCCGACAACACTTAACCGCCACGACGACAACGTACAGGCGCGTTTTAAACTGGTGTACGAAAACGTAAACGGAACGCTCACTTGGGGCGTACCGCGACGCCCGAGCAAAACGCGCGCAAATTCCACGACAATCGCCGAACAGCTCGCCCGCAACCAACAACGATAACGGACCCGATAGGCCGTTCCGAATTTAGCCCATCGTTTCCGCCGAACGGCCGCGCTATAATTTATAAACGTAATTATATTTAAAAAAAAAAAAACGTACGTAATCGTTTTTTTTTTTTTTTTATCGTCGTATCGTATTGTTTAGTTCCGCGCGTTATCGCCGATCGGATGATGTACATATGTCGTCGTCGTCGTTTCGATTCGGGTCCTCCTCTCGGTTTTAATATACGAATTCTTCGGGCGTAACGCTCGTTTTTACGAGAATTCTCGGCCGCGTCGCCATTATTCGACGAACGACGGACACGATTTTACGTTAATCCGTACCCTCTCGGTTTGTCGAAAACCACCCTCCCCTTAACCATCTTTTTGCCGTTCGACGCCCGTCGTTCGAGGCGGCCAATGTCCGCCTTTCGTCCGCGCACAACGTCGTCGAACATCCGCGAAAATGGACCCCTTGTCGTCACGGCCGAATTTTCGAGCGACAATAATTACCGACGAACGTTGACGGAACAACAACAACGACGACGACCGTTTAATTTATGATCGTACGAGGCAACGGAGAGGAAAATATAGGTCGCCGTTTGACGGACGAAAAGAGCTTACGTTTGTTTTACGGATATATATATATATATAAGGGGGCGGCGTACGGGGAAAACATTCCCTAAATACTACGAAAGGAAGCCCTCCCCCGTAATTCGAAAATCTTGACCGATCATAGAATAGAAAATATCGCGCGTAACGATTTGCTCGGCGTCGAACGACCGAGAATTCGATATGCGCGGCGTTGTTTCTTTTTGTAGGGAACGCGGTGGGCGTTGGCGCGGCACGCTCGGCGGCGAAATGGAAACGAAATCTATTTGGCGGAACGCGGGCGAGCCGGTGGCGGAGGGTTTGTTTGCGGGGAAGTTGCGAGTACGGGATTGTGGTGGGGGCGGTGGAGGGATGGTCGACCTGTTGGATCGTTCGCATTGTTTAAGCGTCGCGCCGAAACTCGAGAAGAATTCGGGTTGATTCGCCGTTATTTCCACAAGTGGTCGGGGCCCGAACGTATCGCGTGTACACACACACACACACACACCGTGTAAAACGGCGAACAGCGCGTGACGAGAATTCGGGTGACGTCGACGGGCGCCGCGGCGGTTCCCGTAACGCGTTAAACGGTTAGGTAATTGTGTGACGAGAGCAAAAACGATGGACACGCGAACGGGACGGACACGGAAGAACGAGTACCGATTTCCCAGCGCGTCAACAACCGTTATCGAAAAGGGTGTACGCGAATAAACGACGTACGAGCGCCGCCGACGTCGTGGTAATTACCGAACACACCGGGTTCTAACCGCGACAACAACGGTAACCGAACAACATGGTCGGCCCCGCGCGTACGAACGCAAAAAACCGAGTTTTCCGAAGGAAACGTGTACGGGTGAACAGGTACTAGCCGTCGCTAATCGCGTAAACCCGTCACCGACGGTGCGCGTCGTAACGAGATAAAAACGATTCCTTAATAAAAGCGTATTTAGCGGCCGCGTCGTAAACGGATTCGATAAACGTACCGCCGCCGCCGCCGCCGCCGCGGGGGATTTCGCGATTCGCCCGCGGTTTAAGTCCTTCGCGTCGTACACGTACGGCATACGGAGACGTATATTACGTACGCCGTTCGTCATCTCCCACCGGTATACGGCGGAAAGGTGAAAAGTTCAGGGTTGCCCGCGGCTCGAACGTGAGAAACACAAGATACGTGCCCCGTTCGTCGCGTAATTATTAACGAAATACGGTCGTCGGACGAACGCAATAAAATTGAACAAACCCGCGCGGCCCGATTCCCTCGCCCGCCGAACAAAACCGTCGAAATCGTAACGGAAAATGTATATTTATAGTGCCCCACCCACCCACCGGTCGACCGAGAAACGTTTTCTAAAAACAACGACGGTAACGGTCGCCGCGTACCGCGCCGTTTAGAACATATTCGAATGTTTCGTACCGGTGGTTGGCGGACATACCGTTTTCGGGAATACGTTTTCCACGCGGCCGTTCTCTAGTCTACGGCGAAAGGGTCGGCGGCTGGGGACGACGCTCTTTTTTTAACTACCTTCCCTCCCTAACTCCTATGCCGCCGTTAACGGTAAAGTGTTTCCGAACAACCGAAAAACTCATATCGGCCACCTGCACGCGCCAAATTCGCCAATAACGTACTAAAAAAAAAAAAAAGCCCCCCACCCCCCGGGGGCGTCTACCAAGCGCCGCCCGTACATTACGTACCTTATAATATATTCGTTTTTCGAATTTTTAATTAAATTTCGCGCCGTCCCCGTAACCCAACTCGCCGAATATTTCGCGAAACGTCGTGCCCCGTTTAACGGGCCACGGGAAACGCCCGCGCACGCTCGTCTCGAATTCACATAATTATCCGAATCGGGGCCGACTTACGACGACACGCCGGCGTTCGTTTACTCTCCGTTCGAACCGCGCGCCCGTCCAATTAAGTTCGACCAAACACATATTCGTTCCTTACCAAATAATACACGCCCGCGTCGGCCCGCCGAAACGGAATATAACGCGCGGTAACCACCCGCCGCACGGATACCGCGGTACCGGGCGCGCACGGATACCGCGGTCGGTTTTTCGCGAACGGCCGGACACGAACGTATTCGAAAGCGTCGCGCGTCCCGTTTTCACCGTCGATCCATTTAAACGGCGGGCACATCGGCGGGCGTCGCGTTTTCGCCTATCGTAAACACAGAACTTTGAACGCGAATTCTCGTTAGTTAAACGAACCGTACGCGGCCGTACGTTTCGAAAAAAAAAACACACACACACACGTACGTTCGGGCGCGATATATATCGAGCGAGTTATTTCGTACGCGCAAAGGTCGTACTTGACGTCGAACGTAAATATGTATATAATTACGGCGTTTTCGAGAGTATAAAAATGTTTTTTCTCTTAAAATTATCGCGCGTCTTGTTAAAATACAAAACACGGTAAATATGTACACGGTGTTAGGTTTGTTTTAACGAGCGAAACCCCCGGCTTGACTGCGATCGTTTTAATAATGTACGGGATAACGTACACCGATTCGTTATGAATTTTCATCGACGGCGTTGTTTCCATTTTGATTATTTAACAAAACGCGAGACGAGAGATTTCACGACAACGACGAGCAAAATAAATACATTTACAATACGAATTTCGTCGCGTTCGTTCGAAAAACGTATATATTTATAATACGGCCGAATAACGCGCCGAGTTGTCCGATTGTTTCGATTAGATTGCCGCGAAACGAACCCGTTCGCCGTTTGGCGCAAATTTTTCGGAGCTCGTCCGCCAGCCACTAGCATCGCGGTATGGGCCCCGGCCGGCGCGTGTAGTGGCACCTCGCGCGTTTCGTTTCCGAAACGACGCGAATCGATAGCGTTTTACTAACCGTACGCGAAACGCCACGTGTGTTCGCTATCGCGCGAGCGAAGCGCCGCACAGACGATTGTCGACGATTCGATTTCCCCCCCTCGGGACACGCCTTGCTCCGTGGACATTTACCGAATTCAAATCCGATAAATCGTATCAATTTCGTCCGTATACGGCGCATGCGCGTCCTTGATACATATATATATATATATATCCGAATATAAAAAATAATAATAATACTTTTATCGTACGCCGTACGTGACTATATATTATCGGCGGTTTCGGTCGAAACGGTTTTTTTTCCAAAAAAATACTTTTCGAGCTCATGGTACCGTTGCGGTTCGGAATTACGTTTTTAATTGCGGAATAACGCGAATATCCCGTCGAGGGAGTATTGTTTAACACGATTCGTCGGACGACCGTTTTTTTCGTTTCGGGAAATATAAACCAACATTCGCCAGTAAATATATAATCGATTCGTGATCGGAATGATCGGCGGCGCGCACATCCCTAACGGAAATATATATGTATCGAAAAACCCGTCACGCTACCCCCAAAATCGCCAACGATCACGCGCCGTCAGGACGACGAAAAAATTCCAACAATGTTCGTACACGTATTAAGGGTCGGTTTTCCAGCGGAAAGGGCGAAATACGGTTTTAGTGCCGCGATGAGAACGCGCGGCGCGAATACGCCGACAGTTTTACGAGCGGTTTATGTTCGTTTTATTAAACGCGACTTTGCGTTCGAAAATCGACGTCGTTCGCCGGTGAGAAGAGTGGGGGGGCGGCCGAGGGTTAGGATAGATCAAAAATGAACGGACGAAAATGTCCGATTACGATACTCACCGAGTGTGAAGGGGGACGAATGTTTTGACCTTTAAAGCCCGAAACCGAAAACGGTTCGCTGTCCATCAGACTGAACCGAAAAAAAATTGCCGTCGGTCTTCCCCGCCACTCCCATTCACCATAAG
>JAIPRN010002108.1:0-34543 GCA_025469175.1 Geopemphigus sp. TES_GeoC_2020 | reverse complement strand
TAATAATAATAATAATAATAATAATAATAATAATAATAATAATAATAATAATAATAATAATAATAATAATAATAATAATAATAATAATAATAATAATAATAATAATAACAATAATATTTAACGAAGAAAATTGAACTCTCTTAAATAGGCGTCCACAGGGGTGTACGTACGTTTTATAGGTAAGCCTGTCGAGTGTGACGATCGTGTACGAGTTAATAATAAAGTTAAATAATTGTTAGTGGTAAACTATCGGTATAAAGTAACGCGTTATAAACGGACGACTAACTATGCACAATATTACGTTCGTAAACGTCCAAACACGCGAAATGTATTCAATTAGATAATAATTGTTGCGTTTAATAATTAATTAACCCAGTAATCAGCGAGCTACATATATTACCATAATATTGTGTGGTAATGTCGTTTGAACGTCCAAATGTATTATAATAATTGTGCTTCGACGTAGTCATTACGAGGGCTAGGATCTCCATAATTATTCGTACAAGCCTGTACGCGAATTACGGTTGAAAGAACCGAAGGATCGCGTACGCGTTGTATCGCTTTTGTAACAAATATTCATTAGGCGAAACGAGCGTTACAACATCCGCGTTAGTTTCGCCTAACGTTCCGCGACGTATTCGTTTATCGAATTTCTTTTCGTTGCCGAACAAACGAGAGAATCACGAAATTTCATTAAACAGAAGTGTACCGTACGTTTTGACTATATATTTACATTAACAGTGCCGTCGAAAGTATTATATAACCGATTAATAATAAAACGTTTTACGATTTATTGTTCAAATCGGAAATGAATAATAGTTCCGACGTTTTCGCGCTCATTTAAACGAAACAAACAAAAAATAAATCGGGCTTTTACGAATCAATTACGTGTACGGCCGAACATTTCCCGCGTTATCTTTTTCGACTTCCTGAAGCAATAAAACGCGTTTTTTATTTTTGTATATTAAATTATAAATCAACGTACGTACCGATATAGATTTTTCGTACGTGAGAGAACGATAAATCATTAGGTCGACGTTCTTCCGACCTTGATACCTTTTGAGTTCAACGCCTCCGTGCATCGCGGCCCATTTTACGTCTCGTTTTGAGAACGTTTCCAACTTTCAATCGTAAACGGGTTCCATTCAATTAATACTAATCGGTAATACCGTCGATTTGTTTTACTACGACGGTTCCGTTTATTATGCGCACTTGTATATGGAATTTTAAATTTATTTGTCGAACCACTCGTTTGTTTAACTTTAATATAATTTTAAGTCGTATGATCGCTCAATTTGTGTATTAATATTATTTTTTCGTTTTTACTTCGCAGCTTTTAACATCCTGAATGCTACAGGAGTTACACACGGCAGCGTGGGTGTTTCTTCTATTCCTGGCCGATATGTCGACAAGAAAGCGTTCAGACTGAACGAAAGAGCAATTTTGAGTGTAATTATGTCTACTATATTCCCAGAGTCCAAACAGTTCCCTTTGGATTTTTCAATATCGACTGAAATCAGAATCGATCAAGGTTTGACTATAACGAAATAATATAATAGTTAAATATCAAATATACATTTTTAACGCGTTCGTTATTAAAATACGGATAACGAATGTTACTAATACTAATTATCTAATGTTCAGCGTATTAGGGAGAAAGAAATTCAAATAATCTAAAATATGAACAAATATTAATCTGTTTCAACGACGGCTTAACAAAGGAATACGACTTTAAATTTAGGTTTTTACTGAATATTTTATACACGGTGTTTATTTGTACGTCCGTAAAATATTTATCGAATTTATTCCGTATTAATGTTAGAATTAAAAATACTCGAGTGTAGAGCTAAACAAATGTAATGAAATGGATTTTAGAAATCACTATTAATTATCGCCCAAACTCAAGCTTAAGATATACGTTATACAATGTAAAACATACATACGGATTTCCTGGCGAATTAATTTTCGCCAGGACGAATAATTCAAAATAAATTGAAATCGTAAACAAATATTTGTACATACAGAATACTAATATTACGCGTACTTTAGCTTTGAAATAACGGTCTACCATAATATATGCGTTCGATTTTTTGAACTATCCGTTTTCGCCATGATACCGTACGTGTCGAGTTAAATGTTGAATTACACGTTTAACGCTTAACATTAAGTGTACTTCTTTTTAGTTCTCATATAGAGTAAATGGAGATCTTTAACTTGAAATGTAACGACGATAAAATTACTTTAGATTTTTCGGTTGTTATAAAATTATTTATTTATTACTTTAAATAATTATTAGACCATACGCCTCGACGTTTCATTCTTAAGTGATGTGCCTGATTGAGTTGATTCGGATCATCCAATATAATTTTAATACTTAAATTTCTCTCATGTTACCCTCTTGTTCTTTAAACGCAATCACAATAATACTATATATTTGTAATTGTATCGTCGTAAGTTGTAGTATAATTTCCTTATCACCAAATCTTAATCGAACTTGATGACAATTTGTTTTTCCTTAAATCATGGATTGTCAATAAGTAGTTCAAGTCAATAATTATTTGAATTATCACAAACTATTGATATGTTTCCTATAATATGATTGTCAGACGTTTTGTATTGTACAGTAATGTTCATTTCTAAAACTAATTGTTTCGTTCCAGCCAATTCCTTTTGGGATATCAGTTCTGATTTTATCGAACTTGTCCCATAATTCCCCTATTAATTACCCACGAATAAAAAAAAAAATATTCATTCAAGTTTACTGACGAGAATAATCATCGTCGATTCAATAATACGAAATTCTCGAAATTTCAAAGTGTATTTTAATTTTTTAAATAGGCTATATTTAGCGTACTGTCGAGCGACACCAATAGGTTTGATCGGAACTGTTATTGTTGTTTTCGAAGAATATAAACCAAAGCCACCACAAACTGCGGGATTGCGTATAAATTCGGTATATGTATTATGCGCCAACGATATATTTAATTATGGCCCGGTAACGAAAATAATATATGTACATGTGTGCGTATAAACGCTCGTAAGATTCGTTCTTATTCATAAATTATGTAACTTAGTTTTTCCGTTTAGAGCATTTCACGAGTGAGTATTTTGAGGAAAGAGCCCTGGATACACAATGTTGTCGGCAAAATGTGTTCCGGTGATAAATTAACGCTGTTATTTATCGTATTTAATTATAAGAACTCCCCGTAAGAACGGCGTTTCATTTCCAAATAACAATACCATCGTTACGGTGTTTCGTTTAGCATTTTACTAAACGTATTTAATCGGACTAGCGGCGATATTTTTATCCGGAGCGCATTTCACGGCACATATTCCGTTAAAAAATACGTTTTCTTAAACGATTGTCCGAGTCAGTAATACAATTTCAAACATAAATTCTGAAATATCCGTTAAAATATTATTCGAGTTCAGAACTATAGGTACGAAAATGGTTTCGCTTAGTTGGACCATAGTCGTTATAAAAGACGTATTATATGCGTAACGCGTAATGCGTCATTATGACAAATTTCAATTAAATATTAATTATCCTAAACGATAAACAAAAATTAACGGATAGGTCGCCGTTAGGCTACGTTATCAAATTTAAAACTTTCCATTTATTTACTAACGATTTTTGTAATTTGTACTTTACGACATTACGGGTTTTAGTAGCCAAAAGCGGAGGTCATAATAACATGTCGGTGAAGAGAACGCTCGACTTTTTTGACTCATTAATGTTTATACTATAACACTTCGATTAGATCGAGTATTAAAATGAACGTCCACAATTAAATATTGACGATTAACGTAATATTATAGGTTTTCGACGAAATTATAAAACTAAACATCCCAAAATGTTATGTGAAAATATACAAATTACTCGGTCAGGATTTATCTTTGGCCAAACGACAATATTTATAATAAACTATAGTACGATACGAGAATAAGTTATCGTCTGGGAATTCTATATATTAAATCGATAGTAGTTTTTCGAAAAAACTTAATACGTTATAGTGTTATATATACATACACTGTTTTAGCCATTTTACGTACTCTATAATACTCGAAACTTTCTTATTGTAAAATGCATATTACAATTTTCTTACTACTATTATTTAGTGATATTGAAGTAAGAAATTAAAGAAATAAAAAATATATTTAACTAAAGCATATTATATAAACATATGTTTACTTTTAGTTGGTTTCTTTCCGTTCTCAAATGGGTATTTAAGTATTTCGAGTACAACATTCTATTTCCGTACATCGAAGAAATTTCCATTTACAAGATCAACACGTAATTCCATCTGAAAATAATTTATTTTCTATTAAAGCCAGGAAATCCACAGAGGTCGCGTAATTACGTATACGTACTTGAAATAGACATTTCTCCGATGTACAACCACCCGTACGATCGTACGAAATGTGAAGATATTTTATAATTTTTCGAGCGATTTATTAATATTACGATATTTAAATAAAGAGTACGGATTCTTAATTATAATAGAATACGAACAAATTGTTTGTACTAAATATACATATTGATTTGTTTGTCACGCGAGAAAAGTTAAAAGTCAAAGTGATTCTCATAATACTACCAGGCACGTCGCTAAGGAGTGGCCCGGAATTGCCCAGTCACCTAAAACATTTTACTGGTTATCGTTAAGATATCGTTAAAATACTCGAGTATTGTAGTGTTAAAGTTGAATCTCGATCATTTTCGAAAAACATTACAAGACTCTAGTATTACAATAACCTAAACGTCATAATACGCGCCAAAATTGCAAAATATCTAATTTGAAAAACTCGTTACAACGTAATTACTTACTAACGATAAATAATTTGTGTATCGTAGTTGAATATTTTTTAAAGACGAGAAGTATAGCCATACGAACGTTGTTCATCGGATATAAATTTTGGCCACGATTAAGCCCCAACCCTATTGTGTAAACCCGTCCCGTGTGTTACGTGTAATTTGTAAACGAAATGTTCGAAACAAACGTCGAGTCGCGCATACATTTTAAATCGTATAACTGGAACTTATAAATAATACGTAATATTTACGTATCGTAAACTATAAAAACTACCGTTTATTGAAGAAAGTTTAACGAAAATTTATATAGGCGAGCGGTAATTCAAACGTTATTACAAAATGTTTTACCGCGTAGCGTTCGAGTTAAGATCGTATTTACTGAACGGTCCATTGCTTATTAGTTACCGCCGTGATGCACAGGTTATATTTAAATCGAAACATTGAAAATGATTGTACGATTCGTAATCTATTTCGTGTTACTGAAATAAGTTTATTGAAATGTTTCCAAATCTTTGAAACAGATTCCGACACGAACACCGTTTTTCTTGTGTACGACAGAGCCGGAAACGAACAGTTGGGTTTGACGGTCGGTAGCGACATCGCGTTGCAGTACAACGACTTGGAAGCGCTAGAAGAACGTTTGACCAAAGTAAAATTTAATACCAGTGTCAACGACGGTCAGTGAGTAAAAAAATAATAATGAGCCGTCCCGTTAACGAGCCAACGCGCGTTATATTAATATCGTAACATATACTATACACAAATCACGATATATTTGTAACTAATACATTTCAATTCAGGCATCGATAGTAAGGTATCAATGGTTTCCTTAATTCCTTGACGTTTCGACAAGTTTATAATTTATACGCGTGGAAAGCGGAGCAACGTTTTTTTTATTATATTCCATTCGGTTTTTTCGTAAAGATAAAAAAGATAGATTCTCTTATTGGGTTTTCAACTTTGGACAAACATAACGATATACGTATTTTGTGTGCCAAAAGAAAAATCGCGGATATTATAGTTCACGAAAATTATTTATGATTCGTTTCGGTTTTAAAATATTTTTAAAATTATAATATAACTACGGAAAAACGGTATTTTTTTAAATAAAATTTATATACGAAATAAAATTTACATACATTTATACGAAAATAGAAGAGCAAAAATTACAAAGGTAGTGAAAAATCCTACGTCGATTAATATTATTTTTGATTTGTTTAAACATACACGAATCACGTTGTTTTTTTATTGAAAAAAATTTTTTTTTAAGTATACCCAATATTTACAGTTTTTGTTTGAACGGACACGGAAGTATATTCGTTTTCCTCCAGCGTGTATTTTTTGTTGTTGTTAATATATATATTTCTGTAACCAGTACAATACACTAAACAATGACGTATTTCGAATATCAATTTCAAAGCCTCAGAACATTTAACGCAAGTTCTGAAATCTGTAAGCGGAAGTGTAACTTTTAAAACAACTATAGGAAATCCGATTTTCGGCGATAAAGTTTTACGGAATAAATTAAATTACAAGTTTCAGAACGTCGATTATACCAATTAAAACTGAGTATTAAAGTTCCAAAATACGTCGGGAACGTATAAATATTACGTGCATTAACGGGCGAAATATATCTAATTAGACTATCGCAAACTTGTGACGATTACGTACAAGGTGTTTTACAATAACGTGGAAACATTCGAGACACACTATTTTACAGGCAACTGTAAAACGGTAGTTCGAAAAAATAAAAAATAATTTTTGTTTGGAAACCCCTCGTGTAAATCATTTTATTGAAACAATACCGATGGTCTTTTTCCGTAAAATGTACGTCGTATTTTACATAAACGATCGTGTATATTAATATTCGTTATACGGTGTCAAACTTTCGACGGAGTCAACTCAGAACTTACGGTCTTATTATACGAAATAATTGTACGGCTCGAACCGTTTAACGTCTTCAGAATTGTCGATTAATCGCGAATGTCAGTTGACGTCTAACGCGAGCATCCACACGTATTTCGTTTAAGTGGCCGAATTTGTAAAGTTCACGCGCAAGACATTCAATAGCTAAAGTCGTTTAAAAGTCGACGTAAATATTACGTAAAAAACATAAACGGCAATAACCGAAATTGTGTAATCGAATAGTGAAAATCGCGATCGCGTCGAAGTAAATTCTCGTAAAGTGTAGTCGGATGTATAACGCGTGGTTTGAAATATTTTCTGTAGTCGACATAAAAGAAAAAAAATTAACGTGTTTCCGTAATAACATGAACAGTGTAGTCGGCACTATACCACGAACAAACATAAAACGTATTAACAACGAAATAGTGGAAATAATAAACCGTCTATAATAACAAGCGTGCATACAAATTGTTAACGTTTTAAAAGGGGTCGTGGCCACCGTATTGCTACAAATATTCGCGGGCGCAATTTATTTACGGTTTATTTTTATGTAATATAAACGCTTTTTGGATTCACAAATGTACTCGCTATTTAACTAAATTTTCTTATTTTTAACGTCACCGTACGTTTTAAAACAAATTTCCTTTTTCGTGTATCGTTTCCGATTGAAATCAAAACGTTTAAAACGATTTAAAAGTATCGAGGAAATATACGAATCGTAATAATTATTCGAGAATATAAATAATAAGCGTTCTACATTTTACAGATCATTCAGTATAGTATGATTGCATGTGTCATTCCGACAAACCGCGTATACTATGCATTTTACATTCACACACACACACACATACACATGTATATAGACGTCTAAATAAAATATTTTTAATAATAGGTGGCATCAAATATTGTTAAGCATCAAAGGGAATTCAGTAACTATGATCTTGGACTGTGATAAACAAATCACGCAAGAACTTAAAAGAAACGGGACAATTAGTAACTCGGGAATAGTGATGATTGGTCAACAACTAGACGAAACTATGTACCTGGTAATAATTTGTATATTTATAAAATTTTTTCCAAAATATCGAAAGTAATATCGATTAATTAATTTAACTAATTTGTACATATAATTTATCTATATAATCCGGTAAAGTGTTTTAGTATTATTTTGTGCCATTGTGTTGAGATCGTAGAAATATAATCGGTAGATATCATAAAACAGCATGTAGCGATAAGTTTTGGTAGTCGTACAAATACGAAACAATTCGAATATTTCGTTGTTCAGCGTTCGTGTTATTTCACCTATCTTGGTAAAAATCAGTGTTGTACTCACTTGAACTTAATTTTGGACACAGGTCATTATAAACACAATTTCGGAACGTAGCTCAATCTACCACCAAAAATATATCGTTCGAGTAATATTAATATTTTCGTAGTTTTTTCGTAATTCGACAATTGTTTGTAAACGTTCGTTTTTAAATGATGGAGTTGTCAACTATGCTCTCGTTCTAAGCAATAATTTTTTTTATAATTAATAAAATGACACGTAATTATCGTCATACCGATTTAACGTGGTTCGGTTGACGTTTGTTGTATACGTCATTATTTTAAAACTCGCACTAACAAATATTTAATAAATCCGGATAATTGATTTTACGAGTAATAATATTCGTAATACTTAGACGAAAGCGCTGTGGACGAAAGTAAAGATTTATTTTCGGAAAATCGTTTTTTGTTTAAGAATTTTGAACGTTTTAACGTGCGCTATTAATCGAAGCGACTCAGTTAACAATAAATCGACATTTGGTTCGAAAGGAACCGACCATTCGGCAGTACATTTAGATTTGTTTAAATCGACCTAGACAATTGTACACGTATGAATAGACAACGGTTAACGTAAACGTATAATAAAATGAAACGGAAAATCGAGTGATAAATTGTTCCTAGTTTATATATTGTCCAATAAAAAGTACGCGAAAGACGACGAGATGAAGATTTTGATTCGCGTTCGCGAACAATTACGTACTGGCCACGAAATTTTTTTTGGTCGTCGTCGTCGTTGGCATCATGTAGTGTGTGTGTGTGTTGAACAGTGATTTATCGAAGTTCTTTAATTGAATGTCAGTTTTCGTTCATTTCGTGAGCAAACGCGCGTCGGTACGTCGAAACGAATAAACGGAAAGTTTTTAAATATTTCAGGGCGACATCCAAGATTTAAAGTTTTATTCGACGCCAGATGCTGCTTACGAAATATGTTCCGTTCCTGTAATTAACTATACGGAAACGGAAACTGGAAACGAACCTAACGGCCCGGCCGACTTCGACAAAATCCAAGAGCCCGATACGAATTTGTTGGACGTACAAAATGTCGTACGTATCTATTATTCATATTTGTCGCGAATAATTACGGCGACGTGTGAAACGTCGCGCGATAATTTCGTACCAGATATTATTATTGTTATTTCAGGATTCGGAACTTAAAGGTATTCAAAAATGTACTCGTTACGCTTACGGTGTACACTTAAAACGCTAAAAAACGAACGAAATACGCAAAATAAAACGTTTTAATTAAAACGTAATTCGATTGATATTTTTAAATGTTTTAGATTCCGAACGAACGTGGTTTTTCAATGACGTTTTTTTTTTGTATGTCAAACATATAACGCGCGTGTTTCTATTTGTATCGTCGCCCTCACTTTTATGTTACATATTGTTCAATGACGCGACGTTTTTTACAATATTTTTTTTTTTTTGGACAGTCGCTATAGTTCAGGTGAACGTTCGATTCTCACAATAACAATTTTTGTGTTTTATTTTTCGTTATTCCGAAAATAACGTCTGAGGAACGTTTGAAATGTTTATCAATTTTCGCGACGCGCGTCGCACGTATATTCCAGTTATAACGTTTTTAATTTTAGATAATATTAACTATTTCGCTACGTCAAAACAATAATTAATTTTTTTCTAATATGAGTGTTCTTAATGAATTTGACAAATATATACACCGATGGCGTTTAAAACTGTAAATTACTAAATTGTTCGTAGCATTAAAAGTCGTAAAACAAAAAAAAAAGGAATTTCATCGAAGAACGAAACCAGTTTGTCTTTTATTGTAATTGTCCTAAAATTATTCAAAAAATATGGAAATACAAAATGTCCTGAGCCCTGAATTCATAATCGCGCAAACTAATATCTTTGTGTCGCGTGTCCGATAATATTGTAACGTCGTGGTTATTTTCGTGCAGACGTACGGCCTAAGTTTGTCGGAAGTGAACGTCAATGAAACTACGTACGGGAATCAACCCACATGTGTGCCGGCGATTCGCGGATATCCTGGTCCACCCGGCGAGCAAGGGGTAAACGAGACTTATTTCGACTATTTTGATTATACGTATTACAAATCTGATTTAGTATCGGTATACTTAAATATATATTACGTCAGGACGTTTTGATTGACCGATCGTTCGTATTTCGATCGGGCGTTGACTCGTATTCCATTGAAATAGTTTATGGTATAAAACAATAAACGAATATTACGCGCTTACGTGCGACACACAAATACCACATACACCGGGACCCTGAGACGGCCCTTTATCTCGTTACGACATTCGTTCGTCCGTGGCCCGCTTTTTTCAACGTCCCCATTGTTTTCGGCACCGATATTGTTTATTTCGGCAATGTTTGTTTAATCGTAACGTTCTCCCGTTATTTGTTTATTATGGTTCAGCCCCAAGGTCCCAAAGGTGATCCAGGCCGTGAAGGTATAGACGGACTTACAGGAATACAAGGACCTCCGGGACACGTATTCCTGATTCCGGTTCGTACATTGTTTTTCAATTATAATCGCCAGAATTCGAAGTAAATACGCGCCTAAATGTTAATGCCGTTTTCGTTTATAGTTAAATCAAAACCAAGGGGATAAAGGTCCGGATAGCCAAACCGAAATGTTCAGACAAATGCTGGAGCAACACATGGTACGTATGATTACTATCGTATATCGGTATTCATTTCTAAATGCTCGTTGTTTTCGCTGTACACGACATACGCGTACATTTTTGTTTTTAAGATGTCGATGAGAGGAAACGATGGGCCAATGGGTATGACCGGCGCGGTCGGGCCAGAAGGTTTGTTTTACAAATTGCTTTAATAATTGTATCCGTAATAGCGTTTAGAAAGAATAATTTGTAAATTATATTAAAGGTCCGCCTGGCCCGGATGGACCTAAAGGTGAGCTCGGTGAACAAGGTGAAGTGGTAAGTGGAAAAAATAAAACTCGTCCTTTGATCGGTGTACAATTATCTTGAATCCGTTTGATCGATATATTCTAGGGACCAAGGGGCAGTCGAGGGATGCCCGGTCCATCAGGTTAGTATGTCAATTATTGGAATATCATTTTTGTAAAATTACGTTCAATTGTATTTGAGTGTAGAAATACCGAAATTGTAAATACACATACCGTCAAGACGATAATGGATTGTGTAATCGTTCCTAATTTCTAATAATAATAATCGGTTATTTTTTAAGACTTGAGTAATTTTCCTCTTATATAGTTATATCGCGTGTTTCTAAAGAATAGAAATAATTTTAACGTTAAATGAATTTGTATTATATACATTTTAAATCACACGTTTCATTTTCACAAATGTTTTCCTCGAGTCAATAAAATAAGGATACTAATATTATTTTGTAGTAAAATGTGCTAAGGTCAGTATGAATTATAGGTAATTACGATTTTTTGACAATAAAAACTGAAACATTGAAAAACAATTTTTTTTTGTTCGTTATTAACGATTATATATATATATAATAATAATACAATAATTACAATAATAATTGTAATTATTCTAAATCAACTTATTTATACTACAGTATTTTTTTCAAATTTAAAGTGTATTAAACAAATAAAAAGATACGTTTTATTTACAAGAACTATTATCTTTAGTTTACAAAAAACATTAAAATAATTGCCATAATACCTTTCGCGAAATAAAGAATTTTTATTTCCAAAGAATTATTTAATACAGTGTAAAATAAATTATTATGCGTCTTCATAACTAGAACGTAACACTTTTGAATTCTTTAAATTTCTCGTTTTAATATTTAATAAAAATAATATCGTGAACTATATATATAAATATATTTTGTATAAAAGAAAACATTTTATAATTAAATTTGAAATTCGACACTTTCAATTACACAGGCCGTGATGGACATAGGGGTAGACCAGGAAGAGATGGAGAACGTGGAGTTACAGGTCCGCCTGGAGTTAAAGGAGAACCAGGATTAACAGGAGCTATGGGTAATATAATTTTTTACAAGAATTATTATAGTATTTTTTTCTTAACAATAATATTTAATTACTATGTTTAAAGCACATAACACACACACACATACACAATGCCTTAAAATTTTCGGTATCACGAGGTATACATGAACAGTTATGACGGTTATTCTATAAATATACATAAAGTACTGTCCAAGTAGCATCTTAAGTATTTAAAATAAACCAAAATAAAACTTGAGATTTTCTTCGACTTCTATCCCTTTTTTGTGTTTGTAAGAATGGCATCCATATATATATGTTCATTTGTGTATAGTAAAATAAACTAAGCGTTTCAGTTATGGTAATATTATATTTAATTTAGGAATTAAGGCGTTAAATTTAGAACCGACGTTAACGCAGTGTAATAATCCGAAAATAAAATAGAAAAAGTTAGAAGAGAGCGAGGTTACGAAAAATATGATGGGACAAGCTGAGGTGTTGTTTTTCATATTTAACGAGTTATTACAATCGAAGCTGGGGGTTGTGAGTTCTAGAATTATTTAGAAATAAGTTAAAGATGTCTAGAAAGTATGGATAAAGTTAAATAAACGAATAAATCGGTGAATATTAAAATAAAACAAATAACGAAAATGATTAATAAAAATCACTTATCTCTCTGGCCGTATTTGAATTCTTAAGTCTAAATGCGGAACAAGTCGTGCAATTAGGTTAAGTAAAAAAGTAGGGTTGTCGACTTCTTTTCTAGTCGAGCTTCCTCGAATTCGCCGACAATATTAAATGAGCCAAAACGTAGAAAAATTCGTATAAATACTGTACTCATCCCACGGAATACCAACTTCTCGGGGAATTGTGGCTTGTTAGGCCGGAGTTTGCACGCACTGACTAGAAAACGATATCATCTCTGGGGCCCATTTTTGTATTTTATAACGGTATTTGCAGGGGGTCGGACTATGGCGGTGGACCAGTTAATCATGATCGTATAATTATAGATATCGGCGCGTTTGACGTTTGTGATGCTTGTGACCGTTTTAACTGTACTTTTTTGGTTTGTTCATCTGAGTATCGATAGATAATAATCTTTTTAAATTATAAGTTGGAAAATTGTAAACGTGTATCGTCTTTTGGTTTTATTTTGACGTATTAATTGTACAAAGGGCACGCGTTTGATCGAGCCGTACCCAACTGGACGATTTCTTTTATTTATTCTTAAGTAATACCTGACCTAGATCATTCGCATCTGTCACGTGTGCTAACACATTTGTCGTTAAAATTTTTGGCCCTGTAATTTATTATTTATAAACGAGTCGTAAATACGATTTCTTTGTATTCTTATAATTCGTTATCCTTTGATAATAAAGTTGGTATTCTGAGAGAATCGAGTGTTAGTACGGTTTTATTAAAAGTCACTTATAAAATATTTACGTATAATACACTATTAATACTAATATTTAAAATAACTAATATACGTTGACTGTTATGACAATTATAACGCGCATGCATACAACAACTATCTTTAAAACAGTATTTCAACAAATTTTATGTTAAAACGTTAAGTTAATCGTTATTTAACGCGTAAATTTGTTCGAAAATTGACTTTTAAATTGATAAGTTATTGTATCGTCAAATTAATTATTTTAATTAAAATATCCGTATCAAGTTAAATTAATAATAATGTATGTAACGTAGAATACTTTATCATTATTTATATAATGTTTGATAACGTAAACATAATATTAAAAATTTCAGGGCTATGTAAGACACTGAGGGGATCTTATCTCATATTTTAGACTAATTTTAAGCCGAGTTAAGTTTAGTAATGTCTTTAAAATTAACTTTAAATAATAAATATAATAATAAACTAAAAATCCAAAATACGAATAATTTTCGACTTAACGGATATCCATATTTTTTATATTCGCTTAAATTAACGAGTTAAAGAAATTGGTTAACTTGCGTAGCCTTGTTATGTATCATCGTACAAATTGTGTTGTTGCAATGAAAAAACCTTAGTTAACTGAACTATGAGGATTTCATTCGTTTTTGAAACGCAGTTGATTATTGTTCGCAAATGTTAAATAATAACACGATAATATTATTACATAAGGGTAAGTTAAAATTAGACAGTTGACAACACGCCAGTACCTTTTCTATATTTTTATTATGTAAACGCCATAACATTTAATTTCGACCGAAAGATTAGTTTACAAAATAAAGACACAATTATAGCGATACAAATAAAATAAAGGCATAATTGGTACACAGTGTATATTTACTTAAATCAAGTTATTAAATATTAATAGATAAGCGTCTTATTTTTTCCAGGATTACCCGGTGAAAAAGGGGATCGTGGACTTCCAGGTTAGTACCACAATCGAATATACAAATTTTAGTATTGGCATAAAGTATTATCATTAAGTGTTTATTATATAAGTATTATATTATTCGTTTATCAAAAATCTCCGTGATACCACTTTTTTAAAATAATTTCTTTTAGTAAAAATAGGATTGCGTGAGCATCTACTTTAAGTTATTCGAACATCGCCTATTAATTAATTATTTCTTGGAATTTTTATAAAAAAAATAGCTTTGTTCTTATTTCTATAAAAATGTACGCGATTTTTATAATAAATCAATTTTCGTTAAACACGTTCATTTATGATAAATTTGCAAGTTTTGTTATAATATTGAAAAAAAAAATATACTTATTAAAAGGATTAAACACACTATTATGATATATTTTATATTAATATAATTATTCACGTCTATAGAATATAAATTATTTATTACTATTTTCGGTTATTAAAATTCTAAACGTACATAATTTTATTTGAATAGCTTTTACTCGCGTATTATGTCAATTACATATTTAATTCGTTAGACGAAGTTAACGATATGAAATTTATTTCATACAATTCATACTCTAATAACGTTTTTCTTTACGAATTATTTTTAAATGTACCAATATGTTTTCCGCGTTCGCAACCAAAAACAAACAAATCATTTTTAACTTTTGTGTAAAAATAAATCTGGAACCATAACCAAATTCAATTTCATTCTTATTTTTAGGTCAAGCCGGCGCGACAGGTCCTCGCGGTACTGATGGAATTCAAGGAGAAGAAGGTCCTCAAGGTTTAGCTGGCTTGCCAGGAGAAATGGTAATGTAACCCGTTTATTAGTTATTGCTATAAATCGTTAGATTAGTTATCTACTATAACTTATCTAGCGTTGATTATTTACAATTTATTAATGTTTTCTAAAAAAAAAAACAGCTTATAAGTAATTACTTTTAATAAAAACTAAAATAGCTAACAATCTTGTAGGCTGATGAATGTGATTTTCTTACTTCTCATTAAAATGCATCCGCATAATTTACAAAATGTTATTTAACCGTAAAATATTTATTCGCATTCTCGAAACTATAGTCATTTTGTACACCTGTCCCAAGTGTAGCTATGAGTGCTAACGAACCAAGTTTTCCATGAAAAAAGGCGTAATAATAAAATACGCGATGGTGTAATTTTAATTCACACATCTACCCTTACTCGTATTATAATGCAAACGATATTACGAATTGAAATTAATTTTGTTAATAAACGTAACGACGCTTACGTTGCGGGCTATGTTAAAAAATCAGTCGTTTTGAGAAATTCTCATACAACGTGCAAAATGCCCGAGAAAATCGGTCGAATAGATAGTTGTTAGGGACGTTATTTAATTGACCGAAAATCGTACTCAATGTTGGAGAAACATACATAACGTGTATGGATAAAAAGGAGAAAACAACTAGCGCACGGGTGGTGGTGGTGGTAATGAGGCGATACAGGTAACCGTCGTCGTCGGTGCGACACTGGTTCAGTTTATAATTATTATGCCGATAACACCGAATGGATTTTATACGGATTATTCAAGATATACTTATATTTGTCAACGAGGCTATTTAATTATAAGAAACTGCCTTTTAGAAATACTTTGTTGCATTATTACGTAACGCTTTTCGAATTAAAATTTATATTACGCGAGAATCACTGGGAGCGTTTGATTAAAAAAAAAACCTAACCCCTTGTCTAACATGAAAGTGCCAGGAAATAGGACTTATAATTTTATTATATTTTAATTTTATGTAAAATTATTGATCGTGTTTTTTACTTTGTTTGAGCTATAACACGAGGTTATTGGGTGTACTATAAAAAATATCGTCGCATTTTACATAATTTTACTTGACTGATACAGAAAAGATCGAGTGATATATGCAAGAGAAAAAATATGTTACTCGTGCCACAACAAACAGTACGAAAATTCCCGTAACGTTATTTCGATAGGTTGGCAAAAACAAAATGGTTTTTTATTTAATTTTTTTTATTTATTTAATTGAAATCGTATAATTTAAGCGTGTTATATTATTATTGACTTTTTACGGTCCATTGAGCATCATCATCATCCTGCAATTAAATCGTACGAAACATAAAAAGAACGTTCCTTTTAGCACATGCAGTGATAATCAAATCAATTCCTATTATATAATAATGGTATATTACTTCATTATCGGTTTTTTTTTAGTCGATCCTTTTTATAATAATATGATACGATCAGATTTCTAGCCGTATAAAACAATTCGATTAAATCGACGGAAAATAAATTAAATACGAAATGGCATTTTAAATTCGTCGCTATTCGATTGTTTGAAAACTAATTTAATAACTATCTAAACGCTAATAACTACTACGATATTTTAAACAATTCCATTATAAAAATATCGAATTACTTCGAATATCCTTATTACAATATTGAAATTCGTTATAAAATATTTACTTTGTTACATAATCTAATCGTTGTATCAATTTACATTTTGACACTGCACATACAAAAACGTAATTTCAGGGTCCCAGAGGATTTGCTGGACTCCGTGGATTTCCTGGTCTACCTGGTCCGCCAGGAGTTCCAGGATCGGAAGGACAGCCGGGTATAGTAATTTTGATATCATTTGTAAAGTTATTTCGGACATTAATTGAATTAATTTTGTAAATATATATTATCGTCAATTAATAAATAACTTTTTTACAAAAACAGAAGCCTCGACGTTTTTTTAAAATATTATAAGAAATTTATTATTAAAAATCGTGTTCTTATCATATTTTTGTAGTAATTAATAGTTTTTATGGTTAAATTAGGGAAACTTTTAGAATATATATTGAAAAAAAATTTTTATTTAAAAGAAAGTGTAGAAAAAGAATATTAATCCGAAATCGGTAATTTTATGTATATAGCTTATTAATTATATTAGACAAAACAATTCTAATTACAAAACAGTGTATATTTATATAAGTTTTTGAATCTTGACATTTTTTTTATTAAAATATTCGAATTACAATTATACACAAATTAAAAATTCATTTAAAATATAGTTTAGAAATTTGAAATAAGTAAAAATGAAATAATGTAGAGTTTTTATAAATATTAATAAATCTTTGTGATTTTATATAAAATTTTATTTAAAAAGACAAAATTAATAATAGTGGTACAGAAAACCTAAAATTATTAATATATAATTTGTTATTTACAACTGATAAATTATAAAAACTATTTTATTTTTTACTTTTGCAGGTCCTAAAGGCAATACTGGAAATATTGGTACGTATTATGTAAACGAATAAAATATCGTAAATTAATAATTTTTAATTTTAATAAGCCTAAATTTGTACACAATTCGGATGCTTAAAATGCAATACATTATTACATATATATACACGCATATTGGTACTATTAAAATAAGAATTTTAAATTCAATTCAACGTATAAATCATATATTTATTTTCGTAAAATTAATTTACAGTCTACAATTTAAAATTTTTAAAAATTATTTATGTAGAAATTAAAATATTACTTATTATAACGTGACGTATTTT
The DNA here is from genome assembly GCA_025469175.1 of Geopemphigus sp. TES_GeoC_2020. NCBI lineage: Eukaryota > Metazoa > Arthropoda > Insecta > Hemiptera > Aphididae > Geopemphigus > Geopemphigus sp. TES_GeoC_2020. The sequence continues at coordinate 16,641 of JAIPRN010002108.1, read as the reverse complement.
TTAGGAAATCCTGGACCACCTGGCCAAATTGGTTCTGTTGGCCCTATAGGTGCTACAGGCGTAGCAGGAGCGTTAGGACCTCCGGGAGATCAAGGTATAATATAATTAATACATTTATAATAACTTATTTTATAATTCGATCATATTTATTTATTTCAGGACCTCCTGGAAAACCCGGGTAAAAAAAATTTGCGTTAGAATTCTTAAAAATTATTATCTATATGTGAAAACAATAATAATAACAATACAATTGTTTAGTTGGTTAGAAGTTTGTAATTATTATTCTACTTAACTAGATTACCAGGATTACCTGGAGCAGATGGATTACCGGGACATCCTGGAAATACAGGTCATTTCATTATCACCATATATATTTTAATGACGATTTAGGCACATATTGACCAAAATTATACAATAAATAGGTATGGTTGGAGCCAAAGGAGACACAGGACCGATCGGATCTCCAGGCCAACTAGGATTCCCCGGAGTGCGTGGTGTAAAAGGCGATTTAGGCGTTCGGGGTTTAATAGGAGACAAAGGTATCGTACTTCCATTTCTAACAGTTATACTTAATGTTTAAGGTGATGTATTTATGTTTATCGCCAATGAGGGTAACTAGTTGTATTATAATCGTGTATTTTCCGATATGTAGGAGACAAGGGAGAAAGAGGAGCTGACGGCGAAAAAGGAGACCAAGGGCAAAAAGGTACACAATTTTATCAAATTTTATTTGCTCTATCGATACTGCTATTATATATTTTATATCTAACAGGTTACTTATTGAAGAAATTACTCGTATATACATCTACACGTTATAATGTTTTTGTGCAACGCGCAAGTTAAAAAGATACTTCAAAATCAAATAAATACTATAAAATAGAGTTCAATTACACACAATATAATATTCGTTTTACGAAACGTTATTACATCTAAGGTCAAAAGGATGTAATTCAATGATCCTGATTTGCGAAAAATAAATAAATAACAATGTTGAACCATGTATTTCGTTTCGTTTTTTAAATTCATATAGCTAATTGAGTGATAATTGTATTAACATTTTTATTATAATAATTGCGATAAATTAAAGAATCTATTGACAATTTCGTTAAAATTTATAAATTTATTTAGAAAACGTAAAATCATATCGTTTCGTTAATTCGACATTTCATAAGCGCTCGAAAATGAAACGATGACAATAAACTTGTCTTTTTACCTTATTAATGTAAAGCACTTCGATAATAATTAAGATTTTTTTACGATAAATTATGTCCTTTGATAAAAAATTTTAAAAATATTTGACGGAATTATTGAATTTTAATAAACGAAAATAATTATTTATTTGTTTTCATAGGAGAGCCAGGATTGGCCGGACCCCCCGGTTTAGTTGGCATCGAAGGTCCCGAAGGACCAAAAGTAAATATCAGCTGAACGATTTTAATGTCGACAGTACTCGACACATTATATTTCGTAGCTATTTTAATTTACTGAAAATGGATGGGAGGGGGCTTGAAATAGAATTGACAGTGTAGTTTATATTATTGTGGAGTATTTGGTTACATTTGACGTCAATGAAAAAATATTATTTACATTAGGGATTTGAAGGACCTCACGGCGAAAGTGGTACAATTGGATTACCCGGTAAAATATTTTAATTTGACATTCGTATCGATTTGTAATGTTATAATTGTATTTTGAATAGGTGAGAAAGGGAAACCAGGACCGGCTGGATTGCCAGGATATCCCGGTGCGCCGGGTGAAAAAGGCGACAAGGGGGCTTTTGGTAAGGATGGAATTTCCGGTGAAAAGGGAGAACGGGTAAGGCTTCGTTATTGTAAAACAAAATGTTTTCAATAAAAGACAAGTTTAACGCGAATTGAGGTATTTTGCAGGGAAACACTGGCTTGCCAGGAGAAAGAGGAGAAACTGGACCTAGAGTAAATATCGAATGAAACATAAATATAAAAATACGATATAAATAATTTGGAAATAATCGATTAATTAGAAAAGGCTCACCGACCGACGCATAAATCGAACTGTCTAAAATTTGTTATCGTTACATTCATCACGACGTTACTATTATATTATAAATTAAAATTTCTTCCGATTCCATTTCGTACTAATCTTATTACGTACTCGTTAAAATGAACACAGTTCGTTCTGGTTATAATTTCTTAACGATTGCACGATATCAAAATATACAACATCCAAGCAAATATTTGTAGTGTAGGTTTTAGAAAACGTAATCAAATTCACGTTTATGAAAATAAACTCGAAGTCTTAATTAATTCAATCCGTAAACGTTTTAATTGGGCAGTTGGACGTATTTAGGTCCACTAAAATAATTGAACGATTTTTGTGATCGAATGATTTTTAGGGATTCAGAGGTGCTAGAGGACGTGCAGGAGCTGAAGGTATTCCCGGACCAAAGGTATTATAACATAAATATACGAAATCGTATAATTCGTATTGAAATAACAATTAGATATTCTTAATTATAATCACGTACATAGTACATGTAAGATATTAATACCGTATTACGAAAACATTAAATTATATATGAAAATTTTAATCAAACCGTAAAATGTTTGACTTTTTTGGGAAAATTTTGGATTCGTGTAATTAACTGTTTCGGATTGAATTTAGCACGGGCGCTTGCTTAATTTTTGCCATCATTTATATAGTCAATTTTTATACTCATTAAACGGTAGTTTTATATGAACCGTAATATTAATTAATTGTGCTAAAACTATATAAAAGTCGCAAATATTCCATTTTTATATTATAAAATACGTTATATTTATTTTTCGTCTAATGAGTTGAAAACTTTCATAAGACGCTAATAATTGCCCGTACATCTTACGTTAAAACCGGCTTATTAAACGTTTTAATAGCAGATTTCCCCTTAATTCGTTATTGAACTATTATAGGGCGATACTGGACAACCCGGACCTCCTGGTGCGTTGGGAGAACGTGGAATATCCGGTTCGTAAAAACTGTTTTGTAGTAGTTTAATAGCGAATGGTCGTTTTGGACAAGCCACGATTGGTTTGATTCAAAATCTCCAATGCATTGGTAAACAATTCGTTTTCGCGATTTTGCGAAATCGATAATACCGGCGTATAACGCAATAAACGCGCATTAATTTGTTTCTCTAATGAGCGAAAGAAATTGAAAAGGTATATGTATCGTTTATACAATTTTTACACAATGTTTACATAACATTTTAATGAAGTAAAATTATTGAAAAGTAAACGAAACATAATGTGAGCATTTTCGAGCTATTATAATATTTCGAATTTGAAGTATATGCGCATTTCATCTTTTAACGCACCATTTCAATATATACAATACAATGATCATTAATATTTTGCGAAAATTCAGATATTATTCCATCGTTCGTGTCATAAACTACAAACTTTACAACACTATATATATATATATTAAACAAATTACGTTCTGAAATAAAAATTCCTACCGAAATGTCTAAGTTATCCTTGTAACCTCTGTTTCACGTTATTGACAATTAAATTTGCATAGGATAGGTGCGGACGGATTAAGAGGATTTAGTGGTCCTCCCGGTGTTCCGGGTGTAAGCGGAAAAGACGGTTTGCCAGGATTTCCAGGAGAACGAGGTCCACCAGTAAGTATTTATAATTATAAAATTACGTTTCCCATAACAGCGTAGCCAAGATGAGAATGCTTAGATGGATGAGTGGAGTGACAATAGAAGATAGGATAAGAAGTTAATATATAAGAGGGAGTATAGCGTCGATTATTGATGAAATGAAGGAGAATAGACTTAGATGGTTTGGGCATGTTATGAGGAGAGAAGATTCGGAAGCAGTAAGAACAGTTATGGAATTGAGCGAGGAAGGAAGAAGAGGAAGGGGAAAACCAAAGAAGAAGTAGTTGAACGTGATCGATGACTGCTTGTGTGTGCGTGAATGATGGAGGTCGAGTCAAGTGGAGATTGAGGGCCAGGGTGTTCAACCTTAAATAACTGGGAGAATAAGTCGAGGAAGAAGAAAAAGACGTTACCCTTAACATTTATTTTCATAATTATACATAAGTCAATTGCTGATGATATATCGCGAACAAGCACGCAAATAGCGTGAAACACTAAAATTAATTAAATTTTTAAAAATTTTAGGGCGATACGGGCCAAATAGGTGTTACTGGCGTTCCGGGTGTTGTTGGTCCACCGGGACAACCGGGGGAGGTTCGTACGTTTGATTCGTATTATTATTATAAGTCGTAAGTAAACACGCACGTTTATTAAAATTTAATAGGCCGGTTCGCCGGGAGAACCCGGACCTTCCGGTCAGCCCGGATTGCCAGGAGAGGCGGGACGACCAGGTGATGCAGGTAAAAATTATGACGTTCTTTCTCACCGCGTCCGTTTAACGTAAATGATTGTTATTAACGTTAAAAATGTACGTAAACGTCGTATACATTTCCCAACACGTATACCGTATTTTCTCCATAAAAATACTAGTTTTTTAGCAATTTACGCCAATAATCGGATTAGAGAAACCGATAAAATCAACGTCTTACGTATACCGGTTTAACGGTATACCATGTTTATTTTTTGGTAACTAAATAAAAACACGTTTGCTCCGTAGGAAAAGAAGGACTTCCGGGTCCGATTGGTTTGCAAGGAAAATCGGGAGAACTTGGTTCACCAGGATTACAAGGATTCCCGGGCGATAGAGGTAAATTAATGCGTTATTATCAATACGCAGTTACATTTCGATTTTATGTAAAACAACCTTTTGATTTTTATAGGATTACCGGGAGTTCCGGGAGTAGCTGGGCTCAAAGGTTTGTGTAATTTCGTAAGGTCTCGATTTTCTAATTAAACGAAAATAATTTTTATATTATACATCGGTTTCATATACATATATGCATAAAATATTATTTTTAATAATATATATATAAATATATATAAACAGAATTTAAAAAATCTGACTAGTAATATTTTGAGCTTAAAATAATAAAATAAAAAAAAATTAAAGGGTTAAATCAATTTTTACTATTTAACTTCATCGATAGATAATTAAAATATTAAAAGTTTGAGTACAAATATATTTTGAAAATGTATAGAGATCGCCATTGAGAAAATGTATCGATTGTAATTCGTAAATGTTATTGAAATTTCACCAAAATAAAAAAATAGCTACAAAAAATTAATTTTTTTGTAAAAATTTAGAATTGTAATTAAATTGAATCAAATTTTAAAAGAGCATATTAAAACGTTCGATTAAGTTTTATACACAATTAATGTACTGAAAAAATGAGTGTTCCACTTTACAACTATCATTCTGTATTATTTTGTTAATAATGAAAGAATTTATTCAATATTAAAAAGATGATACCTTACAATCAAATACGTTTGTTGACAATATTAATATTTCGTTTAATAAAAATTAAAAATAATAAAATTTAAAACGTAAAATTTTATTCCAATTTATCGATTATTTAAGGTTTAATTTGTCTCTGAAATAACAAATTATTTAAAACCAGGTGAAATCTTATTTGTAATTTAAAGAAAAAACGTCGCGCACAAATGGCGAAATGATATCCTACTACGTAAATGTTCAATAAAGCGTACTTCTTAATAAAAATTTAACGTTCGAATAATGTGTCTAAGAATTTTTCAAATCCTTTAAACAAATTTAAGTTAGTAAACAAACGCGAAAAATAATAACCCGCAATATAGTAATATCCCGTCTAACAAAATGTTACCGGACAAAAGTACAATTTTTAATTATATTTTAATTAATTTAACGAACACCAGCGTTGTTTTTTTGTAATTATCATTCGTATTCCTTTTTAAATGCATCTATTAAGGTGACACGGGACCTCCGGGTTCACCAGGATCAACTGGTGATAAAGGACAACAAGGTGAACCGGGAAAAGAAGGGCCACAGGTAAAATAACTAAGATATTGTTTTATTATATGCTCGGACGATAATATCACCATTTTGAACGGAAATAACGTTACGTGAATCGACATTAAAAACCAATAATAACCCGAATGCATTTTATTAAAATTTTAAAGACCGACTCTTATATTGAATACACGAATTGCGTATTTTTTGTTTTTGTTTTATTTGTCATTGACGTGCGCAACGTTTAAATTCGCCCCTTTTTGATAGAATATAATATTTATCTTTAAAATTAAATTATCCGCGTTACGTGTATAAGGAGTACGTGCGTTATTTTATTTACATATCCGCAATTTAAATTTATATTTAATTATCGTAGTTTATTTTTTCAAAAAAATCCTTACGTTTTCCCCTATTCTTTTATTTTTTTATTATTTGTTTATATTCGTTCAATTTTTCGCGTGAAAATATTTTCACATCACGTATCTATATACCTGACTAGAATGTATAACACGTTAGAGTGGAAATAAAAATCTTTGTTAAAACATTTTTACTTTTATTAAATTTATATAGATTTAGAAATTATGACGCGAGTGATTTAAAGAAACGCTCAATACTTACGAATTCGTATTTTATATATATATACCTACTTGTGTCATATTCGTGTATACGCGTTACGTCAATTTCTTCATAAGGAAAACATCCGGAAAATAACATTTTTTTTAAACTTTACTTAAATATTATATTATTGGTTTATTGAACATTAATATATATCGTTAATGTTGTTAAATGGTTTATAGGTACATAATATCAACGGTAATTTCTACAACAAATTTAAATGAAATTTCTAAATATAAAATAAAAATATTAAAGACTAAATTCAAAATATACACTTAAATGAAAACATATATATCAGTTAACATCGGACAGCTTATGTGCTGTTATAAATATTTATTATATTTCTAAATATTAAAATATTCTTTAAAAATATACGAATAAAATTACATAAATATGATATAATATGCGTCAAATTTCGTTGTTATTTTAACGTTATGGAATAATTTACATTTATTTTCAAAATGAAAATGATTTTTTTATTTTTTTTATAATATGGTAAAGGTACGATATAAATGCGTTTTTCAAATAAATTTAAAATATAGGCCAATATTTTTCTAAAAAAAGAAAATAAGGAAAATAAACAAGTAACGCACAATGTCGCTTTTATCATTAAATTTGTGAAACCTTAAATTGTGGTAACATCAAAATTCGTATATACGGCGAAATGAATTTTTTATAGGTTCTGCCTCTGGGCTTTTAATGAGAACATATTTAAAGTGCACGTGCCAAAATAAAGCGGCAACAAAGATAATTTGATCCTCGCTGAAAATAATATGATCATATATCACCAATTGCGTTTTTCGTTTCAACTTACATTTTTAAATTATTTATTCTTCAAAAGTATTTGTAAGTTTCCGATGTTCATCATACATCTTATGCGATATTATAACAAAATTATGGCTTAACTGGACTGGTAATGACTATTGAATTTTATTAAACCGTTTTATATTTGATCTATTACGTACTTCCCGTTACTTATTATAGTCATTACAAACATTTGGACTCCCTGTATAATAATAAATTGATAATTTTCCCTATTGACTTATTTCACAAAGAGTAGATAGTTTCTAATATTATAATGTTTAGACGGGGAAGAGGCTCAATTTATTCGAATTTTTAAAAAGATTCGAATCGTTTTTTCTAGAATACGTCAGTACGATATAAACTTTTGAATTTTGAACTTACCCGATCGAGCGTTTACTTAATATTCAAACATAAAATAATACTTTCTAGTCATAAGTTTTTGCTAAATAAAATGTTCTGGTTTTGTTAAGATACCGAATGACCGTACTATATTGTTAAGAAATAAAATGTGTCCGGCGAAATAAGTTCGTCTTTACCGTTAGTATTTAAATATGTTTCATATAGGAAATGTTTATGAACATAATATGACATCCTTTTTCCAAAAGGAAATAATTTTAAGTCGAAAGTATTAATTGAAAACAAATAAATAATTTGCCTAAAAATCTCTCGAAAGAACTAAAAAATTAAATATTAACTAAATAATTAGTGGTTTTCCATAAATAATTTTTAAATAAATTCGAGATAAAAATGAATAATTCCGATTATTTTTTCGAATTTAAATTTATATTGTAGATAATGAATGTTATTCGGGTATTTGTATAGAAAACTGTGTAACTACTCAATATATTTATATTAGGCTATTGATTGATTTGTATAATACTTATATTGCTATTTTTTAAATACTTTATTTAGGGAGTGGAAGGTCGCAAAGGACCACCAGGTACACCAGGTGCAGTGGGTTTGAAAGGAGATAAGGTACATTTCAAAACTTTCAAATTAACAGAAAATTTATAATTTATATTTCTAAAGCGCGACATTTTATTATTTACCATTAAGTTTAAGTTTTAAGTAAAAAATATAATTTTAAATCGTTGCTGTACCAAAATCAATATAAGATAAAGAATGTTCAATTGGAATTCAACGTGGTAAAACAAAGTTTTGAGAGAAGCTTATACATTACTTATCTTTCTCGTCCTTGTATAAAAAAGTCACTTTTATTTCTTACAATTAAATATCGTTTTAAGTAAAAGAGTCATTACGTTTTATTTTTATTTTCTTAAAAAATGATCTATCGAAATTATGAATATTCCGGAACAAAAATAAACACAAATACTATTAGAACTTATATCGGCTTGTATTAATTTAGGGCGAAATAGGATCTGCTGGTCTTATGGGAAACGATGGAATGGTGGGAGCTCGAGGCGTTCCTGGTTAGTACATTATATTTTTAATATATTATTATATTTATTTTCTTAATTATTTCTAAAAGTAAATAATTTTTTAATTAATAAAACAAACAAAATGTATTAAGAAGTAATTTTGTTCTTCTAAAAATATATATATATATATATATGTATATATTGTAACTAATTTTTTGTATCGACCCATGAAATATTGTTTATCTTTTTTATTTACAAATTCGACTATGTAATGATTTTAAATATTCTTTAATAGCGTGTTTACATATATTATACCGTATTGTAAACACGTTATAATTTATAAAAATATACGCAACTTATTGATTTAGGTACTATGTTTTATATTAAACTCAAAAATGAGATGATTTCGAAATAACTTTCTCGATAGAAAGTACAATAACATTTATACATTCGCGTATGGTTATCGCTAATTTATTAATAACCTTATAGAGTTTTAATCAATTACTAACTATTTCGTACAAAATCAAAATGTTTTATAATGTTGTTAAAATTATAATTTATATATGTAAGAGTGTATTTTTGGTAACATCGTTTAAATAACTAAACATAAATATAAACGTTTCGTGTTTTTCCAGGTCCCCCAGGGCCCGTTGGACCACCAGGAGAAGATGGAGATAAAGGTGATATTGCGTACAAAGTTTTATAATATTATCAATTTTGTCGACCGTTATCAGAACCGTCTATTATTTCATAACAGGTGAAATCGGCGTTCCCGGGGAAAAAGGATTCAAAGGATCAAAGGGAGAGATGGTGAGTAATATGCTCTATATAACATTTAAAATTTAAAACGGAAAAAAGGTCCTTCTCTCGGCGTTCTTTCGATAATGTAATGAGAAAAATAATATTGCGTCGATTATGGTTAAAAATTGGGCAATGCTTGCGTACATTATTCGCGTATAATTTAAACAATGACGTTTAAATGGATAAGTAATAATTAACTAAATAAAGTAGTAAATAACTAAACGACGATGTAAGGCCAATGTCGCGTTAGTTTTATCGATAGAAATAATAATGATATAGAAATTCCGAGAACAGATGTAGAAATTGTCATGACGACGTTTACTCGAGGAATCCCGTAGTTTTGGGACAAACAATTTAAATATAGGGGACAGTGTTGTGAATTGTCTTATACAGAAGACTTCATCGAAACAAACTATATAAATCAAATAAATTTAATACTCATCAGCGGTGTACCATTTTCCAACTATTTAGGAACGGCCCCTTTGGAACGATCTACGTAAAGCGCACACTTCTCTTTGAAATCAAAAAAGAACTTATTAACGCTTTATTTTTTTTTTACGACTTAACGCAATTTTCATTATTCGGAGTTCTACGTGCTGTTTTCGTATATACGAATATTTCACTAAATTAATAAAAACAATCGCTTAAAATTTTTAAAAAGTCACATATCTCGGATGCTTATGATGTCAATTTGAGTTGATTACTTGATCGGTCATTGGGATTTTGATATTGTTTTTAATTTGAAAGCGACGATAAATCATTGCTTTTTTGAAAAAACGATTCAGGGCGAAACTTTTTTCGTTATTATTTATGATAGTAGTTCGAAATTTAAGCTTCGCGTACTTAAAAAAAGTTATGATAAACGATTATTATAATTATCTTAAAATATTGCGTGTCTACGCTTGTAAAGCGTCAGTCTTTAAAAACAAAAAATACGCGTGACCAAAACGAATACGTTGACCATTTTGCCAGTTGTTTTTTTTTCTAATTTAACTTGATGAAACTTTAAATGAAACTTTCCGTTGTTTTTCTATACAAACAATTAAAAAACTACGGAGATAATGGGAAAACGTGTTCGATAAAATATTGCTAAATCACTATTGATTAATAACTCGCGTAAAGTTCAATGGAATACTCTTTCTACGTGAAAATGTTTCAGAAACAAATTAAATACATATTTATAGCGATATAATACAATATTATTCGACAGTATTACGCGCGTTTCTATTAATTAATACTCTGTATTGTTTTGCCCGCCTTTGAATAAACGTTTAATTATACAAGTGCCTGGAAACAAAGGTAATCAAACGCGAGGGACTTTAAAATTAGTTATCGTCGTCTCTTTTCTAAAATACGATATCACATCCGCTACTGATTGTTATTGTCATCAATAATACAAATTTTATCATGTTTACACTTGAAGACTAGAAGATATCTATAGACAATTTTGCACGTAGTATGTTGATGTAAATAATATTACGACGCAGTCGACCAAACCGAGTGAGATTTTTCACGAACCGACGTAATATATAATTCAAATATCCGCAAATATAAGATAAATAATCTTGGTAAATGTTTACTACATACAAACACTAGGAATTTTACATATCCGAGAAGTGTGTACCGTTGTTAAATATTTAATTTTAACTATTTTGATTTTACAAATAATATTTCGCGAGATGTTCAACGTAAGAAACAAATTTATTGAACACGAATTAATTACTTTCAGTTTTAACACGAGCGAATTATTTCAATGATAATTTTTAAACGCTAAAAATACGCAAATTAAAGAAACACGTTTGAGATATCGTGATAATAAAATTTAAGGTTATATGGATAGCAAAATAAGAGTAGTTTCAATTTTTAGATTTCAAAATTGTCGATTTTTTCATTTTTATGTTATATATATAAAGAACACGTTAAAAAGTTATTCAGTTATGCATTATTGTCTTTTTGTTTGTTAAAAAAAGAATCCGGAAACAACGTTATTTTAATAGTAATAATTTTCCCATTAAGAAACCTAATTGCCTAACCTAATTAACCTCAAGCCTAATTGCTAATATAAAATAATTAGGATTAATATCAATTTAATAATTTATAATTGTAGGGTGACGAAATTGTTATTATTTTGAAAGTAATAATTTCCCTTTTTAGAACCTCTACATTGTATGTTAATATAAAATAATTATGTTCGAGTAGCGATTTAATAATTTATAATTTTAATATAACCAAATAAATTGCAAAACATTAATTAATTTAATAATAATAGCTACATTTGCTAAGAATATGTCGAATATTTTTAAGTTGAAATAAATACCAGTTCGTTAAAGTGTTGATTTGAGTACAAAAATGTTTACGGCTCATTCGAGAACGCCGTCATATTACGTTTTCAGATTATTCCGAAGTACCTGGAATAATAATTTGTCTTCATCTAGGGACCGGTTGGAGCATTAGGAAATCCTGGATTAAGAGGCGAACCCGGACCGATTGGGGTAAGGGTTACGGGAACTTTTTAAAAATAACCGATTTATTTTTAATCGGTATGATTCTAAGGTGCCCGGAGAAAAAGGTCCACCCGGCGAAATTGGAAGACAAGGAACGAAAGGAGAAGAAGGTCCAATAGGAACTGCGGGTAAATATTCGATTACTTTACCGTGTAAAAAAAACAGGTATTCTAAAAACCGTGTACTGTTATTTGTTTTGTGTATTTAGGACCACCTGGACCACCTGGGACTCAAGGTATACCGGGACCCATCGGGCAAAAAGGCGAAGCCGGAGACATCGGTAGCAAAGGTAATTTTTGCGCACACTACGTTTTAAATCTTATAAATATATCTGTACATATATATATATATTTCGATGACCTCGTTCCTATTGATAATTAATAAAACAAATACTCATTAGCCAAACGACGTTCTTATTAAAAACGTATACATGTACCTTTGATTTAAACTTTATGAAGTATATATATATATATATATATATCTGAAGTGTAAAATGAATTAAACGGTTTTAATTGCGTAACTTGGTGTTAATTGAATGGATACTTATGTAGGACCGGTCGGACAACCCGGAACACCTGGCGAAATCGGTCCAAGAGGATTCAAAGGTGTTGAAGGACAATTAGGCGAGTAAACATTCAATAAACGTGGTAACGATAATTCATTCCACATAACGATTTCACACTCGACAAACCACTCGGCACATTTACTATATCGAATACAACGATTTGATCGGGCATTATTTTTCTATGTATTTATAATCTCGACGATATATCTGCTTGTTGTTGTCTTCAAATAAAAGCGAAATTTACGATCGTCGAGCGTTTAGCCGTCGATTGTGTTTTATTTGCGGCCGTTTAAAGTGCTCTAATTGGCAAAATATCTACGTTTAGGTCCAACGGGTCCAGATGGTCCGGCAGGTCAAAAAGGCGAACCTGGCGCAATTGGATCTCCAGGTCCTCAAGGTCTCGACGGAAAATACGTACGGTTGTTCTGTTCAGATTTTTAATTTATTAATTCTCAAAACGTTACGAATTATCAAATACAATTAAATTACGTTTACCTCTACAGGGTGAACGCGGCCCAATGGGTGTAAAAGGTGACGACGGCAAAATCGGACCACAAGGACCAATCGGACCAAGAGGTAATATTCGTAATATATAATATTAAGGATATTGGGACCGTTCACGAAAATAATAATAATATATTTACTTAAACAAATAGAATGACGAGTTCTAAAGAAATGGACGTACGCGTTTTGAATAATTCGCTTTTTTATCGTTATAATAATTAATTTCAATTATTTAAACTTATTTTGAACTTTTTAATTTTGTTTCGGTAAAAAACAAAATAACGTTGTGATTTTTATGATTTTACTATTTATTGAATGTTAAATTATAAACAGTCATCGAGAGAGTACAATATTAATACGTTGTTATTTGATCGATTCGCAGAATTAATTTTATCCACGCTTAGTTATTAATAGACATTTATTTCCAAAATGAACTGTCTAAAAGAATTAGCGTGAACAAAACTAATGACATCAAACATCTTCCATTTTTCAATTTGATTTTTTTTTTACAAAATAGCCATTAATCAAGATGTTAACGAATATTTTTCGCTAGTGTATTTCAGTAAATATTATTTTCTTTTAAATGTAGGTGTTGTTAAAACCAATTAGTTAAGTGCTTGATATATATATATATAACATCACAACGTGATCTCTTCTTACATGTATATTATACATAAACATAACGAATATAATTTAAGAAATTTTATATATACGTATACGAACAGGTACAATAGAATGTAATGAAATACATTTCACTGTAAAAAAGAATAATTTTACCGATGAAACAAATTATTTTATCGACTATTAAAAATATGATAACAATTTAACGAAATATGATAAATAAACCTTGAGAAACCATTGCTGGGCTCCTAACTCGATGTACGCGTTCGATCAATAAATAATATACCGATACTAGTTTGTAGAAATTATAAACAGAATCACGATAAATAATACGTAAAATACGCTCGAATTTTTACACGGTTTTTTTTTGTTTGACAATATGTTGTAAAAACTTTCGTGCAAGTTTTTCCGTGGCGAAAAAATATGTAAATTATATGAAACAAATGAGACGTGACAACGACGTCCACCAAAAAGGTATATTGAAAATTGTCGGAAAAATATTCGATCGCTCGACCGAAAAATTAGAAAACGCAAAATATATCTAACGAGAATAGATGAAAATAATTACGTGCTTATTCGCAAAATTTAATATATATATGTTTTTATAATACCGATATTGATCATATTGGCAAAAGACTGTTGAGATTAACAAACGAAAACAACAACGAACACAATATTAGACTCATATACTTCGTGTAAAAACCTAAAACCAGGAACATAACACGTTAATAAATTTAATACGTCGGGAGTATTTACGTTACAAAATAAAAAATTACGAAAAAAATTTTTAATAAATGTCTTATAACGTCGACAAATGTTTTTTGCTTTAATAACAAGTAATACGATAATTTTCCTCTTCGTGATTGGTGAAACGAATCGTAAACAACATCGATTGCGTTGGTAAAGTATCTGTTGTTGACGCCCGGTATCTATTTTCAAAGTAAAATTCGTAGTTTTTTTTTGGGTCACTTCATTTTGAATTTCGATTTTTCGAATTCTATAGTGGATAGATTACTTCAAAATAGTTTGATACCGTCAAAAACTACAGCGCTGTAATTTATTTTAAAATTTTAATTTAACTTTTACCATTTGTCTGTAGTAAAATTTAGTTCATTGGCGTTTATAATTTATATATTTTTCACTATGGTGAACAGGTAATATTGGACCAGAAGGTCCTAAAGGAAATGCAGGTGTTCCCGGTTTTCCGGGAATTCAAGGAGAATCGGGTATTCAAGGACCAAAAGGAGACAGGTAAGGAATTATATAAGAGGTTTCGGAATAATACTATGAAAAACTAATACATTTTAACGAATCGCCCAATAATTAATTAAATATATTTAGAGGTCGAGATGGTGACGATGGCAAAATAGGTTCACCAGGACCACCTGGAGAATTTGGTCCTATCGGTAAATCTGGCATTGTAGGTCCACCAGGACGGACTGTAAGTGATAATTTATAGTAATCAAAATTTCAAAATTAATTAACCGTTAGTATTTTATCAAAACCGTTTCGAAAAAATTTCACAACAAATCTCACATTTGCTCGTATTAGTATTATATTAAATACTTACGTAAATCGTTTATTTTAATATCGAACGATACGGGTACTTATTTATTGTAAATTATATTTCGTCGGATAAATTTTTTTATTTAAGGGAAATGAAGGGCCACCGGGACCTCAAGGAAGTTCTGGATTACCAGGGGAGAAAGGGGATCAAGGATTAACAGGTAACTATAAAAACGTAAACTATCGTTTCAATTGGCTATTCGGATAATAAATATAAATCGACTTAAATCGTTTTGTCCATTTTATATAAATGTTTGTAAGCAATTCGTTTGAGTTCAATGTGATTTTTCTTTTTTTCTCTTAAATTCTTTTCGAGTTTTTTTCAACACTTTAAATTGCGATAAAATAAACGCCTTTTTTAACGAAAAAGTTTTTAATTTTATTGCTTGAACGATTGTCGGATTTTTTTGTTTTTTTACTTAAACCTCGACAAACTACTCGACTTTATCGTGAAAAGTTATAGTTTGTTGACAAAATAAACTCTCCTTAAGGAGAACAAATATGTCGTATTATGTTAAATCTCCAAGTTTCAACCAGTAATTGTAAATCGATAAACGCAACGGAAATGATTATCGCGAAAACTGCCGTTGTTAATAATGTTTTTACATTAACAACGAATCATTAAACAAATTTAAAGAACACTACGTTTAATTATGTTTTAATAAAACTATTTTTATTATCCTTAATCTATACAAAGTTTCAGAAAAAGTGTATTTAACATAGAAATATTTATATTTATTTTAATTTTTACAAGAAAACATAATTCAATGAGAAAACGATATTAATTACCGCAGATAAAAAAAAATATTAATCCCGTGTCTATAAAAATCGTTAGTACATGTTAAATTCAAAATTCTGAATAAATTTTTCAGTCAACATAACGCTCTAATAATTTAACCTGAATTATTTTGTTTGTGTACGTCTCAAGAATGAAGAATTTAATTTCGACGTATTAAAACAAATTGTTTTATGACTCAATTGGTCGTTGTTGAAAATATATATATATTGGTATATAAAATATCTAACTAGGTCCGATATGCATTTTCGCGTTAAAATTAAAAGGTCTATAGAAAATTAAAACGATTTTTCTAGATTTGCTTATAATTCGTTAGTGACTTTTCGTTATATAACCAATAAACATAAATTGTGATTATTATTTAATTTCAATTACGTCTACAAATTAATTACTTAAAGCCGCTAGTTTTGCGATTTAAGTACTCAATATTAAAAAAATTATATAGGCTTTTTAGTTTCAAATTAAATAGCTTAAACGACTAAGATCAAATTAAAAGTTTATTTGTGTTTAGAGGCATAAATTAAGTTTTTTGTAGATAATGGATAGCATCATTTCATTAATTTATAATTATAATATATATATATATATATATATA
>JAIPRN010002107.1:0-34548 GCA_025469175.1 Geopemphigus sp. TES_GeoC_2020 | reverse complement strand
ATATTTACGAATATATTTATGTTTGTATATATATTAGATTTAGATGTTAATATAAAACTAGAATGATATATATTATTATATATGTATACATTTTGACGAGAGAAAAAATCGAATAGGTTGTATATATATATACACATATATAACCATTCGTATATATATATGCGTTGCAACTGACGCACGAAACATTGTAAGAAAATAAGTACGCAAATATATAATTGGCAGTCGCGAAATGGAATACAATTAATTGTACATATATATTTCATTTTAAGTATAGAATTATAAAATTATATGCTTGAGGCACCAGAAATGCAATATTATAATTTATATAATATATATTTTAGGCATCCGTGCATATATTGATTAAGTAAATATTATGAAGACTCCTCAAATTTTCGAGTTTAAAAAAAATATGAACGATTAGAGAAAAAGAAAAAGAAGTTACGGACAACATTAACGATAATTATATATGTACATATGATTCTATATATAAGTGATATAACGATAATATCGGAACACAATTGGAAATTTAAGAAAAGATTTTCAAAAATTCAAAAGAACGTAATATATATATATATAACATGTCGTTTCTGAAGTCGACTGGCCGATATTAGCCGAAACCATATGTTCGCTAAGCCATTCTTTTCGAATTTTGAGAATATCGAACGTGCATATATATATATGTATGTGTATTCTCTATTTTATCCTTCCGTCAAGACATATCATATAGTGTTACACATACAGCTATTAAGCGAGTGTAGAGGTAATGTATATAGTTATTAGTATGTATGGTACGTAAACTCATTGAAAATATTTACCGGAGTGGTTAGTCATCTAGACGAAACATTGATACGAGTGTGTGTGTGTGTGTGTGTGTCAGAGAAAGAGAGAGAGAAAGAGAGCATAACACATCACGCGTATAATACATTAAATATATATATTATACAGGGCTGTTTTTCATGAAAAACTCGAGAACCGCTATCGCTACGGTGAGCATGTCGTCCGATGAGTGTTTTACGATAATAAGACAGAAACGGATCTTATATACTCGAACGTGTAAGTATGGTGTGCGTAGGCGGTCGTATATAAATAGTAATCAACTAATATAATATCACAGCCTTTGACTTTTCTCACGTATAGTTTACAACATATATTATATCGTGTATGTGTGTATGTGTATGTGTGTGTGTGTGTGTGTGCACACGCGTGTGTGTATGTAAGAGTATGTAAGTATATTGTATATAAATATGTCTTTAAAATGATACTATTATATATACATACACACACACACACGCACACATAGTAATGACGTGAAATTACGTATTTTACAAGTCAATCGAAACGACGAAATATTATATAATAAAACCGTATGTACGAAAAAAACGTTTCAAAACTAAATGTACGTGTTAATTATATATATATATATAAGCCGGATTAGAGACTAAGAATAATAATAAAAATAATATATATATCTTATACATGGAAGTCAATATAGTAATAGTATATATATGTGTGTGTATACAATGGATAGCTTTGCCAGATGGATGTGCCCGGGTTAAAAAGTATCGAATTCAATAAATCGCGTACTCGATCACCGGGAAAAAAGATTATTTTTCCACTTTAATCGAACCTAGAGTACATAGTGAAACGATTTTTGAAAATTTACCGACTCGAAACAGCTTTTACTCGAACGCGGCAAGGAATATATATATATATATAGCGCGATCCTTATTTGAAAGGGAGGGCGTGTTAACCCGACGGTTTAAACGAAATCGGAATGAGAAGAATGTTCAGCGAAAATGTCCCGTCGCTAACGTCCGCACGCACGCCGCCGCCGCTAGATTATACGATATACGTATATATACATATATAGAAATATTTTTTCAAACGTGTTCTAAAAAACCGCCGTTTCGAACGCACCGCCGTGGTTTGTGAACAATTCTAAGCAAAAACAACCAAAACGTTTCGCCACAACTTCGAATACATTTCACCGTTGTACGAATATACCAATCCAGCGGCCGAACAGTAACGAGATAACGACGTGAATAGACTCGGGCGAAATCGTCGCCATTCGTGTCCGGGTTAGGTTAGGCGCTCGGTTACGAAAAATGTCGTCTCGTCGCCTTTACGTTCCGCGTCGACGCGCTATACACGAACGGCGAGTCGGTTACGACGGGTCTCGTCCGTTTTCCGGCCCCGCGGCCGTGCACTCGCAACGAAAGGATCGGCGCGCGCGCGCATAATAATAACGACGCGTCAGGGCGGACGGGACGGCGAAACGCAAGACTTACCGGACCAGAACGGCGTACGAAGTTACGGTACCGAGAAGTGGGCCGCGCGACGATATTACCGGGACGACGAGCGCTACTAGAGCGGCCGCCACGTCGACAGTCCGCGGTAAACATCATTTCCCCAGGCCGAACTTCATGAATATCAGCTCTTTGCCCTTGGACAGGATGTTGTCCACGCCGGGCTGTTGCTGTTGTTGGTTGCCCGTGTTTCTGCTGTTGTTGTTGTTGTTGTTGTTGTTGTTGGCGTTGGCGTTGGCGTTGACGTTGTTGTTGACGACGGGATTGGTGTGATGATGGGTCAGGTCGTTGAGCTTTTGCATAAAACTCGACGTGCCGCCCGTCGTCGATTGCTGCTGCTGCTGCTGACCGTCGTGCTGAGTTCGGCCGCCACCCAAGCCGAAGTCGGGCACTACGTGCGCTAGACCCTTGAACAGTTTACCGGACGCGCTCTGTTGACCGCCCGACGACTGGCCAAAGCCGACGCCGTCCCTACCATCTCTCCTGGTCTCGTACGGATCTCCTCTCTCCCTCGCCGCCACCTCCGCCGCCGACATCTAAAAACCCCGAGACGGCCCGTTAAAAACAATCCCCGCCAAAATGGTACCGTTTTAACGTAAAAAATAAACGATAATAATATAATATAACGATTTTTCGTCGCCCCTTTTTAACCACACTACCCGTTTATGTAACAACGTGTACCTATATCCCATTTCGCCGCCAACAAATGTGTGTTACGTTCAAGGTCCATGGTCGATATTTATCTTGTCCTTCAGGTTAATGATAGGGGGGGGAAAGGAGTACGGACATTCAGTTCGCCCGAGCGAAAATTGCCGGAAACTACAACGACGTAATGATAAAAATAGATTACACTTTCGCGCGAACTGTCTCGCCCGGGAACTTTTCGGGTAATTTTCGGTGCATTTGTGAGTTCGTAGTACTCGTACGTTATAATCGTATCGAAATATTACCAAAATCGTATCGACATAATTATAAAACGCGACGGACACGGGAGACAATCGCGTCGCGTTGCTTTCCGAGCGTTACGTATTCCGTAACGAGTTTTCGTTATAATCGTACCGGAACGTTAAGCGCGTACGAATTCGACTCGAGCGTATATATTCGGGGCGGAACTTATAAAATTACACGCTCGTAAAATACGTTTATGGACGACGGAAAGTCAAAACGGATTTTCGCCGGTTTTGAGCTTTCGCGTCGATTCGGCGGATAATTTTAATTTGCTGAACATAGATCGACCACGCGAACATAAGCTTGCCCCCTCGAAATTCGTTCATACGTTGATGACCGTGTAAAAAGCCGATTCGCTAGTTTTAACGAAGGACGATAGAACGTAAACATTTATTTACGCGATATTAATGGTCCCGAATATTTTTTGGTGAAACAAATTTGTTTCGACGTTATTATACTCCGAATTTTACAATGACGCTATTTCTATAATTTACGTACGTATAGAATTAAACGCGTTCGTATATTCGAACAAATCGTTAAGACTTATAGCGCTTTTCGAAAAATGTCTCGACAATTGTATTATTCGTTTACAACCGTCATTTTTTGGATAAGCGAATATTGAACGATTCGACAAAATGTAATTAATAAAGCTATTTTTAAATTATTATATTTATTTTTAGTATTTATAGTATATTATAACACTATAAAAGAAAACTATCGGGTACATTTTAATAAATACGCCCAAATATGTTTATTTATCGTATTCCACGTGCGTGATGTTTGTTAATTAAAGCTCGTAAAAATGTTCGCATATTATGCGCTTTTTTTATACGCGTATAATTCCATACACCGTTTATAAGCTATTACATTCTCGCCCAAGTGTTAGAATATTATTAAATTTGTTAGTAAAATTAGGTATAAAAAAATTATATAATCGTTACGTCGTTAATCGTTTATAGAACAATATATTCTTTTATAATCAAATAATTATGATTATTTAAAAAAAGTTGTATCGGCAACATTGTGGGGCGGTAGCGGCGAAATAAGATAGGACAATAAAAAATAACCCATATTTTAAATAAACACACACACACATACACACACACACACACACATAAATACCCGCACGTGGACAGGATTCATAAAGTTATTATAGGAATTGTAACACCGAATCCGTTTTCGCCAAAAGTAAATCTGACCATTTTTCGGCAAAATAAACTCGCAACACGAATTACGTTATATACAAAAAATCGACGTTTCTTATATTGTTAATTTTGAACTTCAACTTGACGAAAATTATTCGATTAGAAATGAAATTATCGAAAGAACGAACGTATATTTTTTTCTTCGTTAGGATGATACCTAACAAATCTATCCTGAGTTTTTATTATAATTTATAAATAATAAGCATACAACAGATGTAACGTCATGTGCTTCGGAAACCGGTTAATATAATTATTGGCGAACGTGTAACAGTGGTAAAATGTAAACAAGGGGGGGAGAGGAAAAACGAAATTAAAAATTTACGTTAACGCGAAATACTCGATTATTATTTCGTTTGGCGAAAACGACGTTGGCTGCAGGAAATCTCGTTCGACGGCGGATAAAAAGATAAGTAGAATTTTGGTGAAAAAGTACTCGAGACCCGGCGACGTGGTGAATGCGGCGGATATAAATAAGTTCGGGCTCTTGTCGTGAAAAAACCGGGGCGCGTCCCGCCAGTGGAAACCTGTTGTCCAGCACGCGCGGTCGGAATAATGGCGGTATATTTGATCGTAATCGTCATCGCCGATCGACGCGACTCGGATAAAGAGTTGACGATTTTACGATTTTCGATTGGAATATTTCGCTCGGCAGAAACGTAGAGGGAAAAATAATAATAGAAAGCGTTGCGGCCGCGATTTTTCCGGCAATAATACAATTTGACTGGCTGGCGTACGTCCAAATTTAAGTACCGTTGTTGTATGAGTGCAAATACACGGTTACGTTAAAACGGTATATAGATTAGAGCCCGAGAAATAAATTCGTTTCGCAGCTGCCACAACGAATGCCAAACTCAATAATATCGCCCCTAACGTGTGAACGGATGTATACAATATAGGAAACACGCTATTCGTATTCGCGTCGAGTTTTCGAAAAACTGGAAGGAAAATTGGAAAAATCGTGAACACAAAGGATACCAAATGCATGAGCGTAACACGTTCGAGTACACATACATACATCGAAAATGTCCCTGTAAATTGTGAACACGTTTGGACGTAAAACTAAAACGTATATACACTCCACGTGTACATTGACGAGTAATTAAGAACGCGTATTTTGCGTGTACACGAGTACACGAATATGACGAAAATTCCTTTAAATTTATTAAATTCCTTCGCTGACGCTTGTCCAAAGTTGAATGTTCAACATTCTCCATCGCGACATTCACGGCCGAAATGTCGACCGGTTCGGTCGAAAATGTCGGCGAAAATGACGGGACGGTAAATGGGACGCGGAACCGGTCGAATAACAAGCGAATAAAATACCGTGCGGAAGCCGAGTGCGGATAAATAGTAGGAAATACAAGTGTGTACACGCCCAAACGTGTTCCTACGCGCGTAAGTCACCACGAAATAATGAAATCCCACGTAGATATTATACGTGATTGTGATACCCGTAATGCTACGGATTTTAAGGATTCCATAAGCGTCGAACGGCTAACATATTTGTAACGATACGTTATCGTTTTACACGTTTATTATACGCACCAGTCAGCAATATATATATATATATATATATATATTAACGTAGCGCGCGGAATATTTTTATGTTTTTCGTGTGTATGTGTGTGTATTTATATTGTAGATATTGTCGTTGTTGTTGTTGTTGTTGTTGTTATCTGATCGACAAGAGTGTGAGTGAATTTTGTCGTATGAAATGTATGCTTTGTACTGAAGAAGACACAATCAATAGCTCACACGCACTCACCTGGTGATAATCGTATTGCGGAAGGCAGGCATCTATAGCGAACAGAACAAAGATAGAAAAACAAAAAGATAGAAAAACATACAGAAAACATATAATTTGGTATGGATTGGTTTTTTTTTTCATGACCACGACAAAAAACTAAAACGCCGAACATGCGATATCGGCGTTTCGTATATAATATATATATATAATAATAATATATTATATTGTTCAACGACGAGTATAATTCGGACGAGTTCACAAACGCAAAATCGTCGAAAACGAAAACGTAACGACGACCGCGCTCAGGTTAAATATATAGGTGGCCCCGTGTTATAAATACTTAACGATATACGTTACTCGGATGTTTTTGACGAATGGACGACGACGGCGGCAGCGGCGTTAAATTTTCGTTTTCGACGTGATTATATATATATATATATATATATATTATATATTGGTATGTGCGGCGGGAAAACCAATTTACATGCTTGGAACACATTGAAGGTGGGTCATATCGTTGACAGAATTTTACAAATTTATTCAGTTCAAACACAATCCAAATCAGCGTAGTGTTTTTATTAAAACAACAGTACACCGCAGCCGATGAATACATTTGAATTGATTAAGTTTCGTAAAATAAAAGAACAAATAATAATAACAATAAAACGTTTTAAGCACACATAGAGATCAATATTATAACATGCATTTTTCTTTTTAATAAACAAATAACGTTCGTATTAAACGTAGGTGGAGCTAAACATATTATTACGCGGGTTAAATACTTGACATTGACGTCGCACTCGTTTCGAGTAAATATTTTTCGTAACTCCCCGATTATAATAACGATTTATCCGAAACAAACGATTTAATAAGAAAAAATAATGTCTCGTTCATAAAATGTAACGATTTGGTTTTTTTTTCTAAAAATTAAATCGATATTTTCCGTCCGAACGGTATTTGTTTGTCGTTACTAACGGACCCTTTCAGACATCGATTTGCTGTGACGAACATTATTCGCTTTTTTAATTCCTCCGAATTTCGTCGGGTACGTCCATATTTCGTTAGGTATCGATCAATACAACACGCTGACGCGAAATAAATATGCCGATTACAACAATTCCGTACCTAATACACTTACAGCTCCACCTACGGTTTATTTAATCGATTAATTTCGAACTTTCGAGTTACACTTTCAGCCGCTGTTTCCAATTCACCGTATAGCTTTTTCAGTTTACCCGAATAGTATATTTGTTTTTATATTTTCGATATCGTGTTATATATTCGTTGATCCGACCGTAATACGGTTTTGAATGATGGCGAGAATTGATATTAATGATATAAACGCGCTATTGTGTTGGCATAATATATTCAAGACGCTTTGACAGGAGCTGTATGTAAATATATATATATATATATATATAAATATGTAGGCACGTTTTGTTCCCAGTACAATATAAATTATCGTAAAGCTATCAGCACACAATGTTCCGTTCCCAACTCGAGCAGCAAAGCAACCGGATGTGATGCTAAAAATTACCAAGTTTAAAAATAATTTTTTTTCGCCCCGAAATGTATTATCATAAGGCCATAGGAAAAAAACTGAAACAGTTTTTCGTGGAAATCGAACATAAAGAATTATCGGAATATCGACGTATTTAAAAGTATCACTCCCTTATTAATTGGAACGTTATCGATTTACTGAAAACAGTATTTTATGACTGATCAAGTTTTCGATACGTCTTAAATGAATTGTTGTACAATTTTTAAAAAAATGACTACCGATCGGCATACGTATATAAGTCTAGGTATATATATATTATTTATTTAAGAAATAAGATTAAGAAACTTGTCGTGTACCCCAAACCTATTGACTAGAAAATTCTCGATTTGGATAATAGCGCTTAAACGATCGTAAATGCCATCGAAGTAACGAGAAAAAATATATCGAACGTAACGCGAAATAAAACGGCCGATATCGGTATTTCTTTTTAATTTTTATCGATTCGTGTACTTTATGGACTGTACGTAATGAGTATAGAATTAAGAATATCGGCGAAGGGAGTAGTGGAATCCGTTTACATTGACGCGTCTGCTATTATGAATTCGGTTAAGATGTTCTACGTTTTGATTTCCCTCGTTTAATCAATTTCCTTCGATTACTCACGTTGTGCCGACCAATACGTATATGGTATTAAATATACCGCGTCACGGCGATTGTTCGAATACAATCAAATATACACGTTCCCTATAATATATTTACATAATTTGACAATATTACTGCAAACACAAAACACAATTTAAAATACACACACACACACACACACACACACACACACATACTATGGTTATTATAACACGTAATCAAATTGACAACCTTAGGGATAGTATTCAGAATATTTTGCATTTTTTTAAATAAGCTCGTATTTTATTTTTGAAAGTATTTTTTTTAATAGTATAGTATTTCTTAAAACTATATATATATATATATTAAGTATTTTTTTAATAATTTAATTTTAAGTTTATATTATACTTTCATACGCGTAAAATTTTGAAAAATACTAAAAATATTTGTTAATAATCGAGTGAATAAAAATTGTTTTCGATTATTAGGAATAGATCCGACGGGTTAATTATAATAACCACTGAATGTGAAAATAATTGTCATTCGATTCCCATATACTCGGGGTATTATTTTTCGCGACCATTTGATTATAATTTAGGGATTAAAATTTCTTATAGAAATGAAATGTTTTACTCAAGTCTGAAAATCGATGCTTATATTTATATATGTGTGTATGTGGGTGTCTTATAGGATATGTTTTCGTATTTGTTGTGATTGCTGGTTATATTATATCGTGTTGCAAGGTTAGACACTGAGTACGCTGCACATTAAAAAATAAACATTATTATAACAATCTCATAACATAATAATAATATTTATAACAATGTCGAGGTCTCAAAACAAAAACAAAAACCAAAAAAAAAAACCAGATCAAAAGCCATTGCAACGGGGTAACAAATAAATTCCGTGACAAAAACCGGGCCGGAAATATAACATGACAAAACAAAAAACAAGCTGCTGAAGTGATCAGGCACAAAATAAATATATTTCGGACTTATTACGTCTCGTTGTGTAGGTGTATATATGCATGTTTTTCCTAAAGATCTCGAAGTGTCTAAATCAAGTTATTAAAAAAAAAAAACAGAAAAAACCCGTTAAAGTATATTTTTCGTGTTTTCCGACGCACGATAAAAATTCGGTTTTTTTTTCCGCTTTTAAACTTTTACAACGATAATGGATAACCCACCGTCATGGCGTATTTTCAATAATATATAAGGGTTCAACATCACAGGGACACGCATTATTATTATCTTACAATAGTAATAATAAAACAATGTCTATATAATTTTCGGGTGGTTGCACACATGACGACGGTCGCAACACCGGAGGACAATAATTATGTAAATAATGCGCGTGGTTTTCGACCCTTAAACGCGACCGACTTATTATTCGAGGGTAGACTATATAACTTTACCACCGCGATAACGGATATCTGTATTTTGTAGGTAATAACGTGTCGTGTGATGGTCACCATATATATATATATATTTATGGGGACCGCGTGGTACGATTGACGGTGGTGTCGGGTGGGTGGAAAGAACGTGTTTTCGAAGTTGTACGAGGGGAGGGACTGCGTACCTTTACGTTTGGGCGGCTGGTCGATGCCACGAGGCGGAGGCGGTGGACCTCGAGCCCCCGGCCCGTGTCCCCTCATGTCCTGCTGTTGTTGCAGCTGCTGCTGTTGCTGTTGCTGCTGTTGTTGCTGCTGTTGTTGGTGGTGATGGTGGTGATGGTGCTGCTGCTGCTGCTGCGACTGCCGTTGACCCTTGTTGGACTGCGGCGGCCCGACGCCGTCTTCGGGCCCGTACTCCGCGCCACTCGCCTCCACCAGGAAGTTGGACGGCACCAGGCCCCGAGCGCCGTTACACTCGCCCCGGTAAAAACCGTCGTCGTCCATCTCGCCGTATATGAATATGGTCTGTCCCATTTTGAAGTGTAGTTCCACTTGCTGGAAATAACCGAAAACAAAAGTTCGTTGTAATGGATAAGGGTAGAATACCTTTTTTTTATATAATTTAGTACCGAGAAAAAGCCCAATTAATTTAAGGATTATTTGTACGTACATTTGTAGTCCATATACATATTCCAAGCGAACGAAACGCTCGTTCGGCAGTGAACACTTAAGCACAAGCGATTCGGTTAAACGGTGGAAATGTTTTAATCGAATTCTTTTTTTGATAATACTACCGAACTACACTCGTAACGAATAAATTCGACATTTATTCGAGTTCTATTATCGAATTCAATTATAACGCACGCCGTTTTACGGTGTTGTATTATTGTTATCGTCGTCAACGATAATAATTTATACTTGGATTATTATTATTATTATTATTGTACTTACGTCTCCGTCCACGTTTGGCGAATTTTCCGTCGGGTCATAATCGTACAACGCCATCATTTTTTTCACAGGACCCGAATATGGATCGATCCATCGATCGTCTTTTCTGCCCCTAGGATCCTGATTCTGTAAATAAGTTTAAAAATATATCGAACGGCTCAATAATATAATCAAGTTTCCGACACAATTTTAATTATATTTTTCTTGATACGAATATATTTGTATTGCGGATGAACATCGACATATAGTCGCGACGAGAAGATTCTAAATTTGCAAAAAACGATTTTCATACTATTTTATCCATAGGTATTCGGCATGATTATAATAATCACGACTTTGCGAATGTCGCGTATACATATTAACGAAGCATATATAACAGGCGCTCGTGAATAATACGAATTATTATTCGAAAAAGCGAATTGAAATCCTAAATTGTAACGTCTAGGTTTTTCTTTTACACTGATTGAACGATAAAAATAGAACGAACGAGGAACAAAAACCAAAATGAGTAACACTTTGCGAGTAAAAGTCTTTAATTTTCGAACCGTATTATTGTAAAAACGTGTATTACAAACGAGGAAAAATATTGTTTTGTCAAACTATATAAGCTTAGTGATAAGTGTGATAAGTTTTAGTGATAGAACAATTAACGTAACTTTCCAATTGTAGTATCCGGAAAAAAGATCCGTCGTTTATTCCGAATGTTCTAAAATTACCACCGTGGACGAACCGGCGGTTTTTCGTAAGCCCACGCGCGTAAAAACAAAACGTACGGTTTTATTTTACCTTTTGCATGTCAGATAATTCCATGACCATGTTATGCGGAACATAACCAAATCGGCCTCTACTTTCACCCCAATAGAAACCATCCGGATCCTTATCGCCGTATATCTGAAATAATTACGGCGTTAAAACGGGCGAACGTTACCGTTGTCGTGTTTCGACGGTTTTTCGTCAAACCTTTATGTGCTCGCCTTCCTTAAACGGTAGCTCTTCGTCGCAAACGTCCGGGTTTGGTGACATGGTGGTGGGATCGTAGTCGTAAATAGCCACCACCCATCTCGACCGTTTGTCTCTGGGCGCTTTCTGGTAGGCCGCTTGCCTCGGGTCCGCGCCGCGGCCCCGGTAAGCTCGCTGGTCTCCGCCGCCACTCGGGTGCTTCATCCGCGGCTCGATCGGTTTCTCGTTTTGGTAATACTGTTCCCTACACAACGGCGTACGCGTTACAAACGAAATGTCGTCGGGCCAGAAGAATACGTACCTTTCGTCGTAATGGTGACGGACGTGGTGCGGCGGTTTAGACCTCGGCGTCGGCGCCGCCGGCCTGTGTGGGTGCACCGACGGCGCGCGCCTAGCCCCTCTCCCGTTCTCCATGAACTCCTCTTCGCTGTAGTTGCCCTCGCCGGTGAAATCTTTCGTCACTTCTGTCCAAACGCGCGCGTTGAAATTAAACTGGCGATGTTTCGACGGGACCGCCTAATACGTACCTATCGATGGTATGCTGATCTGTCCCGGAAATACCTCTTTGTCGCTCAGGTTCTCAGTTTCCGTATCCACGATCACCTGCCCGTAAGCGTTCCGTTGCGGTCTCATGTGACTCGGCACGGCCGACCCGTACTTCATTCGCTTGTCTTCTTCTTGTTGCTAAAACGTGTTTTAAACGCGATATTAATGCGCGATCGAATTTGTCGCTCGGCGTTTCGAGCGCGACGTTATTTTTCCCGATAACGGTACGAATTATTTACTTTGTGATGATGGTGATGGTGATGATGAGGCAATTTACTTTTCGCACCGGGTATCAAAACTGGATTACTATCGGTGGACTGATTGTCCCGTGATTTCGTGCGCACAGTCACTTGTCTCGGATTGAGACTGAGCAATTGAGTGATGTCTATCAACGCGTGATCACCTGCAAATCGTAACGAATTAACTACACTGTATTTTCGTTTTAGATATTCGTTTCATTCCACGTATGTTACGATGCAGTTATTATATGAATACCACGTAAAAACGTATAAAACGTTTGATCTTTATATCGACGATATTAACGTGCGTAAAAATCGATTCGTTTGAAACAACCTGTAATTACGAAATTAAATCGCGTTTGGAAAAAACAATTTCGACGCAGTTATTTGTCGAGAAAAAGTCCGAACGTAGAATTTCGAATAAATTACGCGGTAAATCGTTTTAAAGAAAATCAATTACCGAAATCTATAATTTATACAAACTACCTACTACATTGAATACTGTAATGAACTACGGGTCAAGTGACATTTATAAACTTTACTAATATTACAGATTACTACTGTGAAATGATGGACGTTTCCTTTAACAGTATTAACATTGTAGATAGGAGCCCTCGAATAATTTCAAAAAATATGCCCGCGTCCGCTTATTGCGATAATTGATTCGTTTACGCTTTAACCTTGATTAGTGTTATTCCTAACCCTATTCGATTTCTATAAATACGATAATATTTGCCTATTCGATCATTTTCGTCGTATAATATTAAAACAAAATTATACGTATGTAACCGTTGAGTTGTATTGCCCAAAATACTGTGAATATAAAATCTAACCAGTAGGGCTATCAATATCCGACACTTTTTTGCCATCTGCATATACGGCGTAACCCGTTATATGACCACGGTTGGACGGGTCACTGAGAGTGGTGGTAACTGGAAGCCACGTTACCAATAAGGTTCCGTCTTGTGGCCCTGATTCCACTTGTACTTCTGAAGGAGGATCAGGAAGTCCTACAGAAATAATTATGCGAGTATTAATACAAAGTAAAACTTATAATAAAAAGTACGGAAAAGAATGTAAAGAAAAAAATGTTTTTATAAAATTTAGTCGAATTTGAAAATAGCGTGAATTATGAAAACTCCATTCACCCACCAATAGTAAGGAACTTCTAAAATAACCCCAAGTAAAAAAACATTTTAAATTTAGCGAATACAATATTTTTATCTTCGGATCGAAAAATTTTGAACGCATTTGTTAAATCATGATTATTACGTTAAAAAACGAGATTAACACATAAATGGCCATCGAGTGGTACATTTTTTTCTTTAAATAAAATAATCTACATTATGTATCATAATGTAAAAGTTATATTATACACAAATAGAAAATGATGTATTATCTACCTTTGCAGCCTGTATGCAAACATGCAAGCACGATACAATAAAGAAAACAAGCAAAGAATTAAAATTATGCAAATATGTATTATTTTCACATATTATAATAATTATTAGAGTGATATGATATTTAAAAAACAGTAGTTCGCGATTGAACGAATTAAATTTATGTTTGCGCTGATTTGGTTAGCTTTCAATTTCGCAAAGCCAACAAAATGGTTTATCAACGAAAAATTAACAATGTATATGAATAACGCATAGCAGCGATCGTAATATCTCATATCCGAACGTTTAGTGGAATGTAAAAAAAAATGTTTACCTTTAGGCAGCGTTTTAAAATTTATGTGCGTTGAAAATTTTTCCATAGAGCTAGTAGTCCTTTTTTGATCGAACGTCGGTGCACGTAACGTCTTAGCACTAACTGTTACCCTGTACAGAGTATTGGGCACCAAACCTATAGACAGAACCCACGAACCAATATACTCAAAAATATATTTAATTATTATTTTAAGAACAATTAAAAAATAACGTCTATTCGACTATTAATCATAAACGGTTATATTTTTAAAAAATATTTTAAAAACCAAAACGTTTTCGCTCTAAACAAGACATTATTTTATATAAATCATTATGGTCACAAACAATATGGTAATATATTTTGACCTAGCCTCGATGATGTTCAGAAATCAATAATATTACGCCTAAAAACTGGTCTTCAAGGTTAGGTAGGTTAGCTAACACATATCCCGTGTTGTGTTCGTCAGATTTTTCTAATTTTATTTTATTTAACTGTTTATGCAAGTTTATGATTTATGACTACTAATAAATTAAATAAAAAACTATTCCATAATAATATATATATAGGTATCTGTACAAACGTCAATTGTGCAATATTTGCATTGTAATGCGCAAAAATTTAAATGATGGATTCGTTCTAAATTGGGGTATAAAACTACTCGAAACACGTTTCTAAATAAAAAAAAATTACGACTCTAATTATACTCGGATTGTTTTATATATATAAAATAATAATAATAAAATGAATTAGGTATACAACTTTACAATAATTTTAATTTTCGTCTAAAATAATTATTTGGGTTCTTTCTATACATTATATATAAATCTATATAAACGAATACATGCCGTTATATATATTTATCTACAATGACAATATATATGGACACGACCCTCGGGAACGATTACAAATTAGATCGAACAAAACACACGTACAATTAATTGTATGGTCTTAGGTTTAACTATATATATATATATATATAGAAAACAGATGCGTATTATTTCCTGATTTCTACGTGTCGATAAACGCTATAAAATTTACCTGTAATCGTATGTTTGTATACGCCAGGTTTAACAGTTCGGAGTTCGACGTTGTTGACGCATACCACGTGTTGAAAATTGCTGTTGCTCGGCAGCCACGATATGACGGCGGACGTGGACGTTACTTGGCTGGCCTTCACGTGCGACGGCCGTAACGGCAATTCCTTCTCCTTGCCAATGACCATGGTACAAGCGGCGTCCCTTGACGTTCTTCTGTTGGCTGTTACCGACCTCACGCTAATCCTGTGCGGCTGGAAAACCGTTCGAACGTACACAATTTATCGAAGTCGTACGCTAATATCGTGTACGACTAAACACCCAACAAGCCTACGACTACTGAACATCACAAGCGCAATTAGGGAAAAGAGTGGGGAAGAAGAAGAGGAATAAGAGGACTTTAGCAACCCCCTCAATCAGTCGCGCCTATTCTGAGCACACGTATACGTATTCGATAGCCAATTTTACAGAGAAATATCGATAAAAAATTAATCAAATCAAAAAATTCGTATAAAATCGAGTGAAACGAAAAAAAATAAATATAATCGTCCGGCTTGTATTTACATATAGATAAATAATGGTTCCGGGCTTAAATCGCTAAAACCCTATTCCCTGTGTCTCGAAACGAAGTTATCGTTTTGTTACGGAGTAGTAATCTATTTTATCCACTTTACACAATTAGCGCTAAACAATTGTAATACGATGCGTGCTAAGTCTTTACGTATTATAATAATAACGAAGTTTTGGGAAACTCTCGTGTTTACTGCCCGTTCTCGGGTTTTGTTAATGTCTGCGTAAATAATACATAATCGACGTTCGTTCGATTTATAAAATACTACTGCAACGGACACGATCGCGTGAAGACTTCGAACGGACAACGATTAATAATAATAATAATACGCCGATAATTGCGTATATCTGTGTACGGTTTACCTTGTTCGAGTCAACGCCTTCAACCAAAGCTCTGGTCCGTTCCGTGGCTTTGATGGTCGTCTTTAAATTGCCGTCCACGTACACGTGATACGACTCCGGCAAACAGCCTTCTTCCTGCGAGGGCGCGTTCCATCCAATCAACACGCTTTTGTTCAACTGCCTTTCCAACGTCAGCTGCTTCGGTGCCGGTACTAGCAGCGAGAAGAACATGTCTAACAGTGACGATGACCCGGAAAAATAATTTCCCCCCAAAACAAGACGCTATTACTCTACGCTAGCTCTACATGCACTAGTCTAGAATATTCAGCCGCCATCATGTACGTATAATTTCACATTTTGAAATCGTAAAATCACTATAACCTATCGTTCCTATTGATTTTGTACGTTATTATACATATATTAGATATAAACTATTATCACTTAAAACTATTTTACCAAATTAATATATATATATGCCTTTTATAATTGTTATTATTATATTGTTCCTAAGACTATCTATTTATAATCCGTTAAAATTAACGTATTACTTAGTTTCAACGATAATTCGAATGTTTTTAATATTTAAACACGACAACATTACGATTGAATAAAAAATATAACTTACACAACATCTAATCTATAAAGCTCTAACTGTATCTAGTAAACCTTTCTCCCAAAACTTTAATAACAATTTTAATTATCGAAATCCTACGTTTCTATAAAAAAAAAAACACTTGTAGTTCATATAATAATATTTCACGCGTACCTATTTATAGCAAGCAAAATACTCCTATGCCTAATGGACTCGTTATGTCTATCAGAATTTATTTAATTTTTATTTAAAAATATACGAATAAATAAGAAGCTGATCAACTGAATTCGATTAAAAATTATATTAGAAATCTCACCATCGTCGTCGACGTTATCGTCTTCCTGTAATTCTTCTAACATATTATTGTATTCTTGTTGAGCCAGTCTTTTCATCTGTTCATCTGTGTACATTTTAAACGAATATCTCGTAATTGAATTTTCGAACGATTTATTAATTTTAAACATAATCGACAATTATTCGTATTCACCTGGGAGCATGTATTCAATATTTTGAGGAACTGTAGTCGTCGCACTGTCGTCACATTCTCTAAGTCTAACCACCATAGATTGATAAAAATCTTCGAGATCTCTACCGTACAATTGCTGAACATAGTTCGAAGGCACAAGTCCACGTCTTCCATCCAAAAGCTCACCGTCGAAAAACCCGTCCTATAAAAATTATCGAACAACCGATTTGAAACGCTTCGATTTTCCACGTCTAATATTGCGATCAGAAATTTTAATTGACGTCCCTCGACACAAGCGGAGTTCCGCGGTTTATAATTCGAAATAAAATTGTGTAAACTTGACGATTTTCGAAATATATTGTCACCGAAAATAGTTTATATATTTGTGGAAAACTATTTCTTACGCGTAATTAAAAACAAAATTAACGCTCAATAAGCGTTATTAATTAACCTATGCCGTATTTGAACGCGTTTGTATGTAATAAATATTATAAGAGAGCCATTTTAATGGCGTATATATATAAAATTATAACGTACCTCATCTTTACTTCCCCACACCAAAATATAATCCCCAGCAGTAATTGGAAGCTCTTCTTCGAAATTTTCATTAGGCGAACAATAGAAAGGGTCATACGTATACCTGTAATTAAATATTACGCACGATTCGATTAATCAATAAATGACGTATATGTTATTTTGTTCGTTCTCCCGTGTACCTTGCACAATAAACATAACACTGTCCTTTTCCAGGTATATCCAACATGTCTGGCATTCGTCTTTCTCCAATACGTTTCGTTGAATCCATACTCAAGCCCAATGCGTCGTTTATTATATTATTTTGATCTAGATTACAAAAACCAATGCGTCGCTATTATTTCGAATATATTAAATCCCGTTAATTCTTTAAATATATATACGTAATTTTTTTTATTGGAACAAATATACGCGTACTTTTTTATTAAACGATAATTATATATATTTCTAAACCACTCACAGTCGATGTCCTGTTGAGCATTAATCATGCTAGGAATTGCCGGCATAATCCGTCCTTTAGCCTGAAGTCTAGATTGCTGTCCGGTAGCCAATAAGACTGTTTCCAGTGCCGGAGTTGTACTGGTCAGTGGCCCTACGGTCGGTAACACTGATGTCCCAATGGATAAGGGCTGATATGTCTGTGTAAGATGACCAGGGGCCATACGATAAAGCTTGACATAGTAGAACGGCGGTATTACAAAACCAAACGGCTTACGGTAATATGATAAGACCTACCTCTGTGTACGGATAATTCATATGCTGTGGCGCAGAGTTCAGTGCATAATTCGGCTCCTGTGTCGAATTAGAAGCAGATGTAAGTATACCAGCAGTCGGTAAACCTAAAATGTACACAAAACGGAACGATCATTACCGATTGACATAATATTTATATTGAGTAATGTATTTACAAGTAATATATATATATATTTATAATAAATTACTAAATAAATAGTTCGACTAGCGAATAAATTGGCCGAGACATGAACAGGAGTGAATCAACTATATTAATATTAAATTCATCGTTGACCAAACGCATGCATAATACGTTGTACGATTTAACAAATATTGAATCTATTCAATTTACTGTAAAATAATTCGAAACAACGAAACGCTTAACCCGTTAGTTTAGTCAAAATCTGTGTGCACGATATGGAAAAATAATTCTATTAGCAGAAACGTTTAAGCGCATGGACCGTAATTTATTTTTCTCTTAATAAAACAAAATGCGTATATATATATATGCCTACATATGGTGACCATAATGCACGTGATGTAAATATACTCCGTTAAATACTTCGGTCTAACTATTGATGTGCTATATGATATCGTCGTATAATGTTTTAATCTAGATAATTATGTTCAAATAAAACAAATATTTATAAGTATATGTATAGAAAAGCGTAAGTGCTAGTAAAAAAAATCTAAATAATGTATATATTGGATAAATATGTATTTCGACAAATCGCCTATTACGTAATGCACATTTGTCTAGGTTATTCGTTGATGTAAAATTTTCACTTTGAACTTAATTTGAATAATCTAACAAACTACTCTTCGAACTATTATTATATAAGTAAGGAATTTGTGTTTATTCTGTGTCCATGACTTACTGCGTTTTTTCAAGCACGACCGAAGCGGTGCCGTGTTTGAATCCATTTTATCACTTTTTATTTTGACTTTATGCAGCGATGCTGTTTGCCCAAGACCCCCGGCAACTGTTTTGTTTTTTATTTTATTCAATTTATTTATATATATATTTTTTTTTATTACATATATATATATGCATTCAGGGTGTTCAATATATATATATAGTCAGATACAAAATTCAATTTGTAGGTAATTCAAGTTTTAAAAAATTTACATCGATATATATTAAACATCCTGTATTTTTATATTTACAATAAACGCTTCAAAAAAAAAATCTTATGATTTTCTCACCTATAGTAGATCTTGTCTTATCGAGCTCAGCTAAAACTCGATTGTCTTGATCAATTTTCGCCATTATGCGATCGATTTCCGACGGTAACGTCGATGTTCTACCAGCAATACCCGTCGTTCGATTAGTGTTAATCGTATCTAGTACATCCCCTATTTCGTTTTGAACGTAATAATCGTTATTATCGATTTAATTCGGATGGAAACCGTTTCGTAAAATGCGAACAAATAATTTTAATATACCTGCAGATTGTAGTCTGTGTTGTCTCATTTGATCGGTAGAATACATACGGTCAAACGATGCCGGTAAAGAAGAATGATTTATAGAATTCGATCCTGTAAAACAATGACACACAATCGACCGTATTACGTTGTCAATACGAAAAACGTTAATTATTTTCGTACGCTTTTAAGATAGGACGTTAACATCGATTAATGATCGAATGATTATTATTTCATTTAAAACTATATAAAGAACGTAAAGTCGATATACTTAGGTCTCCGCTGGATGTAGTAGATTCTGCGGGCGAATTCAACGCTAAATCTGTAGACATGTACGACGTTCTTAAGGTAGACTTTTTGTGATGTTCTAACTCTAACTGCAATTCCTCCTGCTTGACATTCTCCAGTTCCATTTTTTTTTCCAACTCTCGAATCTTAGACTATAAAATTCAAATCCAACGTAACAACGCGCGCGTGCTACTTATTTAAAAGCGTTCGTTTTACTTGTAATGATTCAATGTGTTCGCACAGTCTAGTTTTCTCTGCATAGTTAATATTTGACGTTTTATTCTGTAATTCGCGCTGTTTATCCTGAAGCTGGACAACGCATTCTTTATGCTCTTTTTCCAACGCTCTTTTCTTGTCCGACGCATCTTGCATAAGCTAGCGGTGTAAAAAAAAAACGAAACGGAACGTTGATAAATATCAATGTTTTCGTCCGTACGAAAACAATACCGATCGCGATTAAAACACCCACCTTAAGGATCTCGTCAATTTCTTGGTCGGCATTTGCCCGGGCTGATACAGAGTTCAGCCCGGAGCCCTTTTTCACCTGAAAAATAAATATTTCTTATAATTACGACGAATACCAACCGAATATTTCTATAATATATATAATATTATCTATATTCTTCATAAATATTGACGGCACGACAACAATATCTGTATACATTTTTCAACGGGTGTACAAGACAGCGTTCGCTAATTTTCGATAATGATGTTTACGAATTATTAAAAACTTACAACTACGTATTTGAGTAACATATTATTAATATTATTTGATCAGGATGCATACGAAGGGTAATATTCGAATGCGGAATTAAACTAACGGATATTACTGAAATTGTCTTATGAATATGTGTTTCAGTATATTGAGTGGACAACAAATATAAGGCGCGCGTGTATATGATGTTAGTTCATTTCTATATAAACCGCTTGTAAAGTTTTTACAGATTGCAAAATATCGCGTAAGTCGCATAGTATTTTTAAAATTTCAACAAATTATTCTAACCGAAGAAAGTTTTAAAAAGGAAATGTTATAAAATATACTATATGTATATATTAGTCACTCACATGTTGAAGTTGCAATACTTGTTTGTGTAAATCTGTATTTTGGATGGTTAGCTCGGTATTTTTTTCCAACACTCTGACTAGTTGATCCTCCTGTAACACAGTAATATTATATTAAAAATAACTAAAAACTTTTCGACTTTTGTCCTACGTAAATCGGATTTGTAATAATATACGAGGAGTGCCTTTCCAAAACTAAGTCACTAACTAGTTATATATTGATATACTATAATCTACAGGTTCTGTACCCAGTATTTCTATAAATACTACAAACGTCTTTTTATAACGGTTATTTACTTTGAAATGTATCGTTCTGAGACTTACACAATTTTCGATAAATTTTTTTTATAATAATCTGAATAGTTAATAATATACCTACAATTTTAAATTTGAGAATAACTATTTCTTGGCAAAGCTTTGTAAACTGCAATAATACAATATCCCGATGAATATAAAATTGTTATTGATTGTTAAATGTATTAACTTATTCGATCTTATACGTTTATATGTTTATTCGAGATAATTTTGAAAGTTTATTACATTTAAATATGATACACAATTGAAAACCCGTATACGTGTAAATCTTAATGAGTTAAATTTGATTTGAACTCAAAAACGTAAATTATTTTAAGCGACGAAATATAGTATTTCGCAATGGAAAACAACGCGTATTACTTCTTTTTCTTACATTACAATATAAACATAATATTTAACTAGAACAGATGTGAAGCGAACAAATACACGTTAGTCGAATTGTCGTTTCGTGCCACACAGTCACGTACGAACGTATTGAATTGTCGTCGCTAAATAATATAGTCGCGATTCGTCGTTTGAAAATGCGAACACCGAACGCTATTGTTAAAATCGCAGAATTCGTTTCATCAACACGTGGTCTTAAAATCAATAGCACAGGGTAGTTGATATTTCAATAGCGAAATTTAGGTGGGCGAAATGGGGCAAAGCTATTTCTATTGATTTCCCAATCAACAGTTACTTATATATATGTGTACTAACTATATTATACATACGGGGGTTGTTCGACAATTATAAACTTTAAATTTAGTTAGTCGCGTTTATTTTCGCGTTTACAAATCGTATATACTTTACCTACGTGGTTTTTAAACTTTATTCGCGAGCATACATTAACGACCGGGGATTGTTTCGAGTTGTTGACTATATGAAAACATAATTTAGTCGCTACGTTAAAAAAAAAAGTCAATACGCTAAAGAACACTTCGTATTATATATTGCATTAAGCCACCACGTATACGTATAAAGTGGCCAGACAACGAGTACCGGGAAATTCATGCCACCTATTTTGTTAATGAGAAGACACCGCAGTTTTTTTTAGGACATGTGGCGACGCGTATATATATATACTCGCACAAGCGGGCCTCTCAACCCAGCCTCGTTCTCGTTATTATTATTATTATTATCATTATGTACGTTCTAGCTTTTTGCATTTTAAATTAGAGACTAGAGGAACCCCCATTGTTCGACTTTTTTCTCGAACGAATTACGAACAATATGACCCGGTCGAGGTATAGTTGCAGACAAAAAGAACTAAGTACTTCGAACATAAATCAATATAAAATTATGACTAACAGTATATGTATGTATGTGTGTAAAGGCGCTATAACATAATATTATATAACCTACACGTTCGCGTACCTATAATGTATGCGTTTAAAATTACCGAAAACACTATCGCGTTCGGGTAACTATAAATTATATATTTCAAAAAATAATATCCTTTAAATTAGTTTAATATTCAAAAACCAAACATAAATAAATTCTCGCTAGAATACAAAACGAAGTGTACGTTGATTCGAACACGTTAACGATTTTATAATATTATTAAATTTAGAAAATATTATGACGGGAATTTACGTATAAAAAATGAAATTAATAATACCCTTATTGTGTAAAAAAAAGAATATGAAAACTGTAACGTATAATTTATACTAATATTTTGTACGAAAAACTCATAGGAATTACCGATGTAAATGATTACTTTTTTTTCAAAATTTTTTTTTTATTTAAAAGAAGTTTTGTGAGTATATACATTAAATTTCAACTATACCTTAAATAAACATATTATATAACAATAAACATAAAACAAATACAATCGTGGTATTAAGTTAATATATATAGTATAGGAGTAAAGGCCTTAGAGACTACAAAATATGAATAACAAATAAAATTCAAAATAATTAAATAAGAAAATTTGCAAATATCTTCTCCCTCATGACGGGGACACAAGAGAGATTGATTTAAACCTAACTTAAATGTGTGTGAGGGAAGTCGATTATGACCTAAACGAAGTCTGGTAAATTGAGCTATATAGGCCCTACTTAAGTTGTTTTTTCAAATTTACTACTGAATATAATACAACATAATTATTCTACTTATATTTTATGAAATGAACAAAACAGATATCGATTGCTTGAAACATATCATGACCCGTAAGATTAAAACGATTCTATAAATATATTAAATTATTGACTGACGTTTTAACGCGTTATTATTTTTCTCTATTATATACGTCGTTTATGCGAATACTAATGAACTTGCTACTTTTTATTACATTTGTGGTGAATAAATTTAAAAAAGTGTAATAGTGACTATATATATATATATACATTTATACTCAATAATTAACTACTATAAAAACAACCGCGGTGCCTATAGACGCATAATTTTCAAACTTTTTATAGCGCGAAAGAACGCTTCAATTTTATAAACGAAATGTTTCCCGGGACTTATAAAAATGGATTGTTACGGAGATGAACGATAATAATATGACTATCCCGAAAGTCTTTGGGAATTATACCCCGACGGCCCTTTAAAAACCATGTTTAAACAATGGTTACGTACTTTCGTTGAGATTACACTGTACCGACGATGCGACAATACGATATAAAATCAACGTTATAGCGTGCATAAAACTAAACATTCTCCGCCGTCGCGATAGAAGCGAATTTTAATTCGTACGTACGTTGTAACGTCGTCCGTGAACAAAAAATATCAATCGCCGTAACGATCGAAATTTGCAACCGACGAGATAATACGTGCGTGGTGTTGCTTATATGTACATATTATAATCGTGGGCGCCGGGCCTATGCGTTTGCGAATGTGCACGTGGATAAGCCGCGATTAAGGTTAAACACGGCATCGTATATGCGTGTACGCGTCCGTATTTATCTTTTAGGATATACAAGCGGCGAGCGTATAATACGAGGTTAGGGGTCGCGCGGAAATGATTGGCGACGACGCAAAGGAGGACAATTTGGGCACAAAGCCGACGATTCAGCTAAAATAGGAACCGTGATTCATCCGCGTATACTCGAATAACCGACCGTCGCGTGAAATAATAAAATAACATATATATATATACACATAAAACAATTTAATATTTCGGGGCTTGTAATCCAGCTGGAAGACAATTTTAGTTTTACAGCGCATTTTCGCAAATATACTCTATACGTATTTTTTTTCGTTTTAATTAACGTTCTAGTTTTTTAGCTACGTTAAAATTAATAACGGTATTCGCACTAAAACGGAACCAAAAAGTGTACGCACCAAAAAATACACACACACGTGCACTTATTTCACCTATTTTATAGATATATTTTGAAACGTCGAGTGGGAACGTAAAGAACGCAATTTATCACGTTGAACAATATTATATGATATGGATCGTTTTAGATCTTTGCGACAAAATGTTCATAGAAGAAAAACGATAGTTTAAAATTTTGAAACGAGCGATGAAAAATCCTCGTTACTTTATCGTGAACGTTATTTTATACAAACGATTTGACGGCGATGAACCCATTTTAAATAACAATCGAATTGGCAATTGTTCTACCATTTTTGTTTTTTATATATATGTATATAAATGTAATCCAATTGCAAGGGAACAGTTAAGTTCGGACGTAGGATGTATATAACTATATTGTTAAATTCGCCCGATAACCTAACGTAATTTAATGCGAATTCGAGTGCGATCTAACACGTTCAACTAAATTTTATCCAATGGAGAACAATTAAGTCATTTCATTATCCGCAACTCGAATAAAATTAGACTTTAGCGTGACTGGAGACGATTCGATCGAAAATTTCCAACGTTGTTAATAACAATTAAATAAAACTCGATGATATCTGACGTTTCTCTACCTACTATTAGAAGTAGCTTTTTAGAAATGTTAGAAAAAACCCACATAAAAATAATCTGCGAACCAAGCGCTTTAAAAACATAAATACTTAATACAAATTTCGAACGATCTAAATAAATCCCCTCGAATTATTTTAGATAAAAATTATTATTAATTTGCCGTCGTTACTCTATATTATTGAACGTTTGTTTGTATATAACCCAAAACTTTTGAAAATAATTCACGCGCTGTATCGTAGTAATAGATTTTATTTTTAAATTTCAAATCGATATACCCGAAATCCGTGTACATATAAGTTAAACGGAAAATATAGTTTGAAACGTAATTTGTGTTTCTTATACGACGTTTAAGTGGGAAAAACTAACAATTGTTGGTAGAATATTTACTTTACATTCGCACGACCGAAGAAAGGTCGACTTTGTATTAAAACGCTACAAGGGTTTGCTCTTTAAATGTTAAATATGGCTCTTCAATCTTACTTTACATTTTTTTTTTCGTACGAACCTTTGATATGCCATTTTGAAAAAAGTATTTTTAAGACACGTCATCAACCCTTAACGTTTGGACGGCCCTTCCAAAGCTGGACTTTCGGTCAAGAATAACCGCTAATAACCAAAGGTCACGGTAAGAAACTAATGTAATCGAGCTATCGTCAAATACTCGAAATGCCCCTCCCGAGTATTTTCGGTCCGCTATTATTTATGTTCGAGTCGTTAATACAATACGGTCGGCCAACGCGGTATGACGACAAAACAGTGACAAACGTATTGCGTCGTCACTGCGTAATACATTCGCATACATATAAACGACCAAAACGAATATGGAAAAAACTTACCAGTGCGA
The DNA here is from genome assembly GCA_025469175.1 of Geopemphigus sp. TES_GeoC_2020. Classification (NCBI taxonomy): domain Eukaryota; kingdom Metazoa; phylum Arthropoda; class Insecta; order Hemiptera; family Aphididae; genus Geopemphigus; species Geopemphigus sp. TES_GeoC_2020. The sequence continues at coordinate 8,379 of JAIPRN010002107.1, read as the reverse complement.
ATGCCGTTGAGGCGTCTTCGTCAGATATATCACTATTTACACGGGAAGTACTGTGTTCGCAATTTTGGCCGCACTGACGATCAGCATCCTAAAAATAAAGAAACATTAATAATTATACGCTTAATCGTTATTAATCGGTCGCTAATGCGTCAAATCGTGGTTTTTAATTGTTACGCTTTCTTTCTTTTTTTTACGGCGTTTACAACAGAAATACGTCGCGGCGGGGTTAAGAAAAATAATAGGAGAAAAAATTCTATCGTATATGTAGGTCAAGCTGAAAATATAATTTCTTAAGCGCCGCCGACGTCATTCCCGAGCACTTTCGGACATATTATTTCGTCAGCCTCTTAGTTCGAAATGAACGATCGAACGACGAATTATTATTTTTCGCTCTCGTTATTACTGTTCGTCGTCCCGGTTATATTTTTTGGAAAAAACAAAAATACGCTCTATTTTACAGAAATTTCAAGTTAGGGAAGAGGGACGGGGGCAAACTAAATGTATAATATAACGAAATTCGTAAAAAGCGTCCACGTATTATTATTATACGGTTCCAAGCGATAACCGTTTCGCCGAGATAACATATATTATTGATTTGCAAGGCCGCAAGACGTACATATTCCTTACACACACACACACACACACGCGCGCGCACAACTGAATGTCCGCACACTCGCCGTATGTTGTCCGACCCATTTATTTTTTCGGAGAGTGCACGCTGTGTTTTATTGTCTACCGGTGAAAGAAAGACAAAAATCGAACGGAACCGATAAAAACTGTGCGCGGTATTCCAAAAAATTTTTATAGTTCGTGGTGTAACTCTTACGTTGTAACGCGTTTTTGTTTTTATTGCGCGAGGCTACTAACTGTGTCACTATAGAACCGATTGTATTTCGCGTTCGATATTTTCACACAAAATATTAGCAATAACGAAATATTAACTATAAAAATAGTTCATTACCCCTTGCTATTGCGTATTTTCCAGAGAAATATAATTTACCGAACCTCAATAATTGACCTACACGTAGTCTCTGATACATTTAAATAAACTATTACGAATTACTAGTATTATTATTATTATAAAAATGACATATAATTTATTTTTAAAAGCTACCAGAATTATGCGTCATCGGAGTAATTACATTTTTTACAATTTCAACTTATAAAAGAATCGATATCCCTTTACATTTATTATACATAAAACTTTGGTAAATTGAACTTCGACCGCTGCAAAACTTCAAAAATGCATGTATTAATGTGCTATATATATATTCAGTAATTGATAATAATCATTTATTCAAACTTAATACTGACTATTAATAAAATACGTTTTATAATATTAATATGTTAAGTTACAACTGTCAAAAAGTAAACCGTAATAAATTTATTTTATTAAATATTAATAAATTCCGCTAATTAGAAAACTTTTTAAACAATTTATATAAGCTACGTCCCAGCATGAACGGAAAATTAAAACGTCTCATATTTTGCCATATTTTATGATAATACTGTGACACGCTAGAATTAAAATACTCGATCATTTAAAGTTTAATAGCTAAATATGTTCGCGTGAATTTAGAAGCGTACTTCAGTAAAATATTACTACCTATGAATTTATGAATGCCAGGATTTTATATGACAAATTTTTATTTTTATTGCTACCAATGTACTGGAAATTATCATATACTAGTTAATTCGTATATGAGAATCTTTCCGAGTTAACAACGCAACTATTAAAATATATATATAAAAATTAACCAAAAATGTTTTTAAATATCTTCCGCGACAAAGAAGTGAGAACTTACATTTTTAAAACAAAGTGTCCTCTTATAGAATGTAAACCAAAACATTATTCGTTCGATGAAATACTTCGGGAGTGAACGTTCACTTAATACCAATTGACGAAAATCCTTATAGAGTGCTTTAAATAGACACAATCGATACAATTAAAATTAAAACCGAAGAATTGTCGAGATTACGAATCTGTACATTTATTATGAAAACTGTTGTGAACTTGAAATTACATTTATTTAATGAACTATAAATGTTTTAAAAACTGCATAGGTAAATTGTAAAAAATGTTGATGTATGTAGTCGAAATATAATATTGGAACTCAATTAAATATTACACAAATCGTCTTTACCAGGAAATGTATAAATAATCGGTATAGAAAAATCAAATAATTCGAGAATGACAATAGTTATGTTAAATTCCGATTTCCTATTCATTTAGTTTTCAAAAGCGTAGAGCTTACGTTTTATATAGTCAAATTCATTTAAGACCTAATAAATTTAAAATACTTTTAATATTTATTTATTCGTCAGTTACGAGTTTTAAAACAAAACTTTATTTCTTAAAAAATATCTACATTTTCACTTTAAATTTAATAGTTTAAAAGTACTTTAACAATATTTACTCATATAAAACAATTAAAACATGTTAATTAAGATTAAGAATTCATAATTTGTACAAAAATGTTATGCAAATATTTTGAATTATAGAACTTTATTAAATATGTATTTCGTTAATGTTTAGGGCAGTAAACAAATAAGTTACCGTTATTACTCTTTAGTTAAATAAGAATTTATAATTATAATACTGTGAAGAAAAGTGCGTATATAGTCTAAATTAATAGCGTCGTTTAATCGTGGTGAAGTTGAATAATACTGTTAAATATTATTATTCCTGTAAGTTTTTCTAGCGATATGATTCTATCAATCATGTAAATTAACACAATCGCTCATGTTAAACCAAAAATAAACAATACTGACAAACGCAAAATCACAAAAATGCAATACGCGAAGACGCAAATACGAATAAACCAATAAATACTGTTTGACGTAAACGATTAAACATTTTATACCCAAAAAATATGTAGTACAAATTATTTTAAACAATCGTTAAAGATAATTACGGAACTAACAGTTACGCTTAAGATATTTTGATCTATAAACAGATGACAACGTAATAACACGGAAATATCGATAACTATTCCGAAAGCAGTTTTTCGAAAAAATCATTTCCTAAATCGGTATAAATCGAAAATGATAAATTTTAATACCCGATAAATTGCTAAATATATAATTATACAAATATATTCAGTCAGAATTTCAAAAATACTCACATTTAATTACGATAATTATAAGACTATTATAAAAACGATAATTTTACGCTAAAAATTAGTAGTTGTCGTACCCTTTTTAAAAATAAACAACGATATTAGACCCAAAATGAAATACGCGTACACGTCGACCAGAAAATCAACGCTATAAAATATTGAGACGGTAGACCAATTTATTAGTTAACCGTGAGTTATATAGTAGTGTAGTAAGTACCGACATCAACGTCGTTTTATAAAAATATCAACCGTGTATACGAAATTCCACGATACCATAAATATATATAATTACTACTTTTAACTATGAAATACGCAATAAAATTATTGCGAAATTCGTATACCGCCAAATATTATAAATAAAGTCGACTAACAACACAGGTACGACACGTTCGTTCTTCGGATAACCTTGGATTTTATGAACCCTGTAGTTTTATGGTTGACTGAAAAACGTAAAAACTCTATACGATTTATCAATTTAGATAAATTGATCGAGACCTAATCCCTTTTGGCGGTTAAGGCCTAGTTACGGCAATGTGGGATACGCGTTTAAGGCGTTTAATCGCCTCTCTTTATGAGAAACAACGTGAAGACGTTTGTCTCTCCAGTCATTCGTATGTATTGGGCCGATAATTTTAAACGTACGGACGTTAAAAGCGAAGAAAACACAACCATATTGATCGGACAGTTTGTAATACGAAATTTTCGCGAAAAACGTTTCGAGATAGGACCGACAACACTTGAATTTTCAATAAATCGTCAATACTCTTAAAAAAATCGAATATTAGTGTGTGTGTGTGTGTGTATTTGAAGCAAAAACCCGTAAACAATTTGTACCGCGTGTTCATATATTTTAACGTTATTTGATTTTTATTACACGACTGTACCGTACAAGTAACGATACATTAAAAATTCAATTTATCCGGCGTGTACGCGTAGAAATTATCATTAATTTCGTACACGACGCTAGCGTATCGTTTAGAGTATAAGTGGTGCAGGAGGGACGGACACGTTATTTCCCCGCAATAAACCGTCACGTTTGACCGTGCAATCAACGCTATACTGACACGCGCGCACACACACACACACGAACGCGGGCGCGCGCGCGCGCGCACACACATATACGCATTGACGTCGACCCCACTTTCAGGTGTATATTGTTGAAACAATAACGCTAACTAGGTACGACAATCCGACCGTATAAATCCCTCGTTCGCGCACCGCGAGGACGTATTTGTTTATTTTCGCACGTGAATTTCCGTTGAACCGAACGACGACGTTGCGCTCTAAATGGATTCCTGTACCGTTAAAAAATGATTTCGACTTGACTGCGCAAAAATACGAGCACACACACACACACACACACACACACACACATACCAACGAACGTGAACGCGCGCGCCCGTATATATATATACATGTAGATTATTTACCGACAAGTACCGTTTTCTACCGGGGGTAACGTACAGTATGTTAGTACACGCGGTATAGTAACGGGGAGGCCGTGACAGCAATCGATAGCGTGCCCGCGGCACACACGGACCCACGATTCACCTACCTACCAATCTATCTATTCGCGTCGACTGCGATGTCGTGGTCGCACCCGTGGTGGCCTACAACAACGGCGAGTCGGTACAAGAACTGGATCAGTCGGTGGTTACCGTCGGGTTCGTACCACGCCGTGTACGACGTCCGACCGACCGTTCAAATCGAGTAACGTACAACGCCATGCGTCGTAGTAGCCACAGAGGAAATCGTAAATCGACTTACTGGCCGCGGCGTGAGGTGACGATTGTCGTAGACCGTCGTCGAAGGGGCGGTGTGCTGCTATCACCCGGCGATTGGGCGGCGGCGGCGGTGGCTACGGTTCGTTTATTGTCGGACGGACGACTGTCGCCACCAACGCGTTACACACTGCACGACGGAAGAACGACGAGGACACGAACGAACGGGCTTCAATACTCCCGGCCGTGTTACGGGACGGCGAGACGAACGCGGACGAATATCTAACGCGCCCGTCGAAAACGCGCAATAACATGCGCGCGACACTGGCGATGGACAACGACGAAAAGAAAATGGGAGAAAATCAAAATAATAATAAAAAAAAAAAAAAAAAAACGTCGATTACGATTACAGAACGCACGGCTTGTTGCTCTGTGACGAGCTTTACGACACTGGGCTCGGAGAGACTTTTCGGGGAAACACCCCGCTGTCATTGGTCGGCACGGTTCGGGCGGCGGCAGGGTCGTACGCATGATAATGTGGCGGCGCGCGCGGTGAAAACCGTGTGGGGACGGTTTTTCGCGGCGCGGCGGTACACGGGCGGGGACGAAATCGATTTTCCGGCAACGTTCCGTCCGTTCGTTCTACCGCCGCCATCGCCGCCGTCGATGTCTTCCACCTCTTCCTCTCATTCTCCTTCGCTCCTTCGCCTCCTCCTCCTCCTCTGCCAAGCCACACGTCGACGACGTGGTCGAGAACGACACGCACAGATAGCGTTGGGTAAACATTCCGGGACGTCAGGGGACTTATTGCCGACACACCAAGATCGGTACCGAACAGCGAAAAACGACGACGACCCCTTTCTTCCCTCTGTACATTATTATCGTCATCGCGCGCTCGAAATAAAAACCGTTCGTGAAATTCGCGAGTTGGTCGGAATAAAAAGAAAAGGCCGTTTTTTTTCAAACGACCCGTCATAGAAACGAGTTAGGTGTGAACTACGCCCCGAGTATATACGGAAATAATGTTCGAAAATACTACCCCCCCGAGGACGGTACGTGTACAATTTATACAGGACCGGATTTAGTTTTACGAAACCCCGGGCCCAATGACACATGTGGAAAGAGATCTTATGTACAAACTATTTTTTTTTTTAATAAAACGTTACGTGATAATGATTTTCAAAAAAAAATGAATTAAACCACGATCGTATTCGACGTTTTTTTTTTAAATAAATATTACATTGTGTGAATCGTTATTCGTGAGCTGAAATTAAGTACGACGAATACAAAAATGGTAACGGCGACGTTTCGCTATTATTTTATTCGGTCGTACAGCGACTATCGTACAGGTAAAATACGGGAACGTTAATACATTACATTATTAATTCCACCTCGGTTTAGTAATCAACTTAACGAATTATTAGGCGAACGACGTATGCGTGTGCGTATATAAAATAACCCGGTATTTTTATTTTATATCGTTCGTGTGTCCATATTACGGTAAATAGTATTGTTGCACAAACGATAAACGTCGTAATAAAACAAAGTTTCGTCCGAAATGTCCCGACTGAATGGTAAAAGACAGAATGTACGTATGGTCGTCGTGTACGACGACGTTTCCGAATATACCGTAAGTAAGTGTATCTGTACACCCGAACGAAAAACCGATGTGCATCCATAAATACGAACCTGACGTCAGTAGTTAGCGTTTAACTAGAAACTATAACAAACGTCCGTCGTACGAAAGACGGTACAATTGTTTACCGTTATTCGGTTTCGTCGACGGGGCCCTGGGGCCATGGTCCCGTCGGCTCAGTCCTAAATCCCCGGGCCGAGATTTTTAAAATATAATTCACGGGCGATTCGCTTCGTGACCGAAATCTCTTACGAAAAAGATTTACCGTATTAAGCCCGATCGCGTTCGAAAATAATTTCGAAACAAACATCGCGGTGGTATCCAAATAAGGATTATACACGTACGGTCGCGTAAAACCGGCTCACGTATACGGTATTGGAGAAACGTTAGGGACGTATTTTCATCAAAATTCGTTTTAAACGAAACGCGATCGTTAATTGTAATACGCGGGTAAGCGCTGTTTGCTAATCGTTCACATAGTTTATAACGATTAATATACAAACGCTGGGAAACGGTGGCGATAAATGTATAAGTATTACAAAGTTATTTGTTCGGACGCGATCGTTTACACTTAAGAAGTTATATCTTTAAAAATTAACGAATTAGTAACTCCGGAACCGTAGAGAGGCTATTTGCAGTTTGTCGTTTGAAATTACCCAATTATTCGAGTATTATACGTTACGTTGCCCGTTCTTATCCAATTCCAATTCAACTATATTCGAGATTAATTGTATAATTAATCGTTCTTTTTTCAACGATCAAATAATTTCCACTCGCTTACTGACTAGTTTCTAACAACAATGATAAAACGGTATTGATTCACGAAAGTACATTACGCAAAGAACATCCGAAGTAATCGAAACTCGTGCAAAACGGTTCCAAATGAAGTCACGTAATATGTCATGTGGTATTGTTTAAAACGGAAATTGACGGTAACCATGACTAAGCCATCAGTTATAAAGTTGAACTTGCGAGTCTTTATTAATTCGTTCGAATTCGCGCAATGTAAGCAAATATTTAAACGCTTAATATCGAAGGGAAGCGCTAAATATGCGTTCGCGCATATAATGTATAGGTCGTACAAAGACGTCGGAAGTTTGAAAATCCTATGCGAACGACTAAAATCCGTGCATTGTATTCGATACTTCGCTAAATTTCGCTCGCATTATTCTAATTAATAAGCTCTTTTATAAATAATAATTGGTCCGGTAATACCTGTTTCGTAAATTCGAGGAACAAAAAATAATATTCGACATAAGCGCGTTTCCTTTAACATCGATAAATCTATTCGGGGAAATTATTTATTACGTAAAAGAACGCGTATACGTTTTGAACCAAAAATAAGATACTAATAGGTGTAGGTACCGTTATCGTAACGGACAATATTGGCAAAACATTGTTCGATAATTCGTTTACTGCTAATTAATACCTATCAAATATTTGTGTCGTACGTTCTATATTTAAAATAATTCGAATAAATTCGAAATTTACTACAGAATAAACTAAATTATTATGTATCTTAGTTTTTACCTTTAATCTCTTTTAACGTAATTAAGGATTTACCTAATTGTATAATATCTGAATAATACTTTCGACGTTGTAAAAAATTTATCGAAACGTTTTTATTTTCGTTACTTTTTCAATTACTACGTATATTAACGACAATCGATTCGACGAAAAATGTTTACAAAGCGCAATGTAGTAACTAAATCGAACTATTAACAGTACACGTTTAGATACTTTATCGGTCGTGACTCGTAGTTTGTCTGTATGGCTGTAGACCAATAATTATTTTTATGTCTGAAAGAAATCAAAATTATCCATATTTTGTCAGAACTCGAAAAGTTTTAACTCCTATAAATATTGTTCTATTCAAAATTGGAAATGTAATCGTTTCGATTTC
>JAIPRN010002106.1:0-34551 GCA_025469175.1 Geopemphigus sp. TES_GeoC_2020 | reverse complement strand
GTGAAAGACAAAAAGCGAAAAAAAAAACCGGACCGCGCGCGTGTATGTGCGTGTGTGTGTGTGTGTATGTGAACACGTAAAAAACCCGATCACGGCGAGTTTTCTGGTTTTTTTTTTTTTGTATACACGTATATAAAATAATGCACGTACGTACGTGTAATACTGTAATCGAGAGTCGACTAGGTTTCGAGTTGAACGAGTGATTTTTTTCGAAAACCGTACGTTCGGAAATTCGAAAAGTAACGCCTTTTCGACGTACGCGTTTCGTACGCCGTTTACGCGTTCGGTCTTTTTACGAAACGACTAGGCTTGTGTAAATGTAGCGTTCGTATTGTCGAAAGTGATTTATGCGCGTTTTTTTATTTTAATTACGCTTCGAATATATCGAAAAATGTCCGAACACGGACAATGACGCCGTTAATTTAAGTTTATTAATCGGATAAACGTGTTCGAAAGTTGATAAAAAGCGGTGTCGTTTTATTGCGAACGAAAACGTTTAAATGTAAAAGACGAATTATACGGGGGACGGCGTGTTTACGATAATTATTTGAAACGAAACGAGCGCGACGTATAGTTTTCGCGAAAACGGCTGCTCTTATTTAAATATATACACGCCGACCTAGTGTTCGGTAGTGTTGTTGTCATTACGCGAGGAGTATTCACAGCGAAAACAAAAATACTCGTAACGTCGACGCGGCTAATCCGTTTTGGACATTGTGAATTGTTTTTTTAAAAATTCCGAAGCCGACGATACTTTTTTATTACGACTTGTTCGCAGGGGTTTTATAAATAAACAACAACCGTGTACGTTATTAGAAGTCGGGCAAGCCGGAAAAATAACGCGCCGGTAAAGAGAAATTACAAAACAAATACTCGTTGTAACATTGTCGTGTTCTCTAGACTTCGAGAAAACGACGTGGCGAATTTTACGTTTTTTAAATATTGATCTTTCGAAAATTCCTCTCGTAACGATTGTCGCGTTGAGAAATGCCGGCGGATGATATAAGACTTCCGTCGAACCGGTTGGATTTTTTCAAGTAAATAAACATATATATATGTGTGTGTGTGTGTGTGTGTGCACGCGGCGAGAAATTCTCGCGGAAATGACGAAACTGGTGTTATTATCGTTATAGTATCTGTACGAGTTAATAACGTTTACGGCTCACATACTGGTACTAATTACGGCGACTAGACGTAGTTTCTTCCGTAAGCGCGTTTCATTTCGATTTTCGACCGATAATACGGTTTCTTTTTTGTGCGCCAAACGCGAGGTACGCGCGTATATTAACGTTATTCGACGAAAACGAGACGTTGCGAATGTACGAACGTAAATAACAACGAGCGAAGACGTTCGAAGATGCCCCAGAACGCGAAACGCTCGAACAACGTGACAAATTTGTGAACGGCGACCGTGGAATATTATCGCCGAGACGCGTTCGGGTTGAAATTGCGGCGTTTCGAAGCCGCGCGTCCAACTACAAATAGAAAGCCGTCGCGATTTTCTTCGAACCGCGCGAAGAATAAAAAAAAAAAAAAAAAACCCCCCGATCGACAATATGACTAACGAACGATCGAGCGCGGGCGGTTGACGTTCGTAATGCTTTCCTACGCCGTTACAATCACGTAACACTCGCGAGAAGGTAAAAAAATTAGTATAAGACTCCTCTGACGTGTTTATTACGCGCACCGTCGTCGTCATCGTACATTCCCGCGAATACCCACTGGAACGCACACATATATAACGAATTGTGTATACGTACGGACGAGTATCGTAATTTCGCGACTCGTCCGACGAGTTTTTTTCCGTTTATTTTCGCTCCGTTCAATACGCGCCGCCGGTTTAATTTTTTCGTCCGCGTGTACTGTCGTACTTTTACTCGGGCGAACGAACGGGTTTGGTTGACGGCCGCGGCGAACAGGAAATCGTCGGGTGAAATACAAAACGAAACGTTAGACCGTCGCGCGATCGAGTGAGTTTAGGCGAAATTCGTTTTTTTACGAACTCAGTGGGTGGGGGGGGGTTATCGCGATATGGCAATAAGGTATGACGTACGACCGCGTGAACAGTCGGCGAAAAAAAGGGACCAGATATCCCGTCGTTAAGTCAAAGATCGCCGGGGAATAAGTGAAAACTTTCGGTCGCCCGGGCGTCGGGACACGAAACGCGATCGTGATCGACGAAAGCTGTTCCGCTTATATCAACCGATCGGCAGCCGTCCGTCGCAGAAACGTCGGTCGTATTGTACGCGCGTGACGGCGGTCGAAAACCGGCCGTAGACGTTGCGGGCGACGCGATGACATTCGCGGATTCCTAGAGGACGAAATTTGTTTGATGGTGGTGGCGGTGGGGGGAGGAGGTGTAATAAAAAAGGCAAAATGAAAAATCGTTAAAGAAATCGAAAACAAATTACCGTCGTTGGTTGGTGCACGACGCGACTTCCGTCGGCAGACGCCGCCGATTCTTCCGGTCTCACCTGCGAACGACGGTCGAGTATACACGCGGACGGGCGCTCACACGCACACATACACACACACACACACACACACACACACATACACGCTCACGCACGACGGACACGGCGTTCCAAGTGCAGCAACGGTGCCAGCAGCGTTTATTTCATACGCGCGTATGTTCGGTGCGTCACATATATGTATTATTATACGAGAGCGTGTGCGCGCGGCGCGCGCTCGCGTGTATTATCGGCGCACGGAAGACCGAAACGGACGATCGAGACTGAACGGGCCGACCAAGATCTACGGACGGTCTCGGCGACGTCGGTGGACACGACTGCAGACGGTGACCGATGGACGGGTACTTGTTGGGCCGCGGTTCTTGTAGCCACGACGACGAGTGTGCGAGAGTGAATGTTTGGATATGCGCGCGTGTGTGTAAACCGTAAAGCGAACGCGAGTTGGACGACGGCGGTGGAAGAAAACGAAAGTAGCGTACGTTCGATAATAACGTGCGCGCGCGCCCGCGCGTGTGTGTGTGCACGCGCGACGTAAACGCTTCCCCGAAGTATGGTAGTAGGAGAAGACAACGGGTACGTTCGGCGGAGACGATTTTCCGTACGGTACGTTCGGTCGAAACGAATCCGAATCTACGGTGGGGCGAACAGTGAAAACGAAAAAACGCGAAAATCCAAATTTCTATCCGCGCCTAGGCCTATCGGGTAGTTTCTTGTACTTGAAACCAGTCACGACGACGTTGTTCGTCTTGGACTCGCGTATACGAAACCAAAAGATCGTGTCGACGAAATATGTCCGGCGCGTATTTTCACTGAACTGCGCGTCCAGATTGTGAAATCAAACGCGTTTGCGGAACGCGAGTGTCCATTTCGGACGTATTTTTCAAATACAATTTTCGTTTTACATACTCGTAACGTGTATGACTCTTCGGTGTTGTCTCTTCATTCCGTAATTTCGTAACGTCCGTTTCGTGGTCTAACATATTTCAATAGGTCGAGTAACGCAATACGTTCGACGCCGTCGCGTATTAATGTGCGATATAATATTTTCGAGTGTGTCGCTCGCGTACTTTTGTAAAATAATATGACTTTTACGAACGAATACGACTTTCTAACCGAATACGTTAATTTTTTAAATAAATTCGTCGAGGAACGTCCTACATTTCGTAGCGTACGTATTAATGCACGTCACCCGTATATGGCGACGTTTATTGCGCGATATTTTAATTTTAACGCGAACGCGTCTGCTTCGTTGGCATGTTAATGTTTCTATTGCGCGGGCACGCTAAAACCACTGTCCTTCTGAAAACTCTCGCCCGTCAATTAACGTACGGCCAACGATTTAATTGTCGCGTTTCTTTGCCGGTGATCGACTGACGTTACACTCCGCCGCTATTAACCGAAGAAAACAATTATTTTCGGAACGCCGGACTTAGTTCAATAAATTAGTCGGCCTGTCGAAGAAATACGGAATTTCCGAAAGTTGAAAACTTTATCTACGGAACGAATTACGCGATGTGGACGAAAACGGTCATTACACGAAAAGTTATCTAGTGGGCGATTAAAGACGTTTGATTACGACAAGCGTGTAATAAATTCGCCAATTTTGCGAACGGGATGTCCAGATCCCGTAATTTCGTTCAATATCACGATCCGGACGTACCGTTCGTGAAAAGAACGGTCTCGACGAATTGGCTGTGGCATATACAGCGAAAGGAAGAGTTTACGAAACGAGACGTGTCGATTTCGTGTAATCATTGTACTCGATACTCGAGTACTTGTGCACGTAAACCACTTTGAGCGATAGAATATCGTCATATTCGATACTGGAAAGTAACGCGCGTTATTGGAGTGGCTCGTTGAAAATGGCGACTTGTAGCTCGGCCGTTTACTTATTCCCCCTACTAACTTCTCAACCCGATTACGGCAACATAACGGCCGTCGGCGCAATTTACGTTCACAAAAGTTTAGAAACAAAAAAAAAACTTCACGGCTTATCGTCGTTTGGCGATAGAAAGGCAAACGTGCGGGGGTGGTCCGTGTGTCCGTTGGAACGTACGAATACGTCACCGTTTGGTAAATATGTTGCGAAATCGAGAAAATGATTGAACAAAAAAACGCGTTCACCCACTTCTAATAATCATATAATCTGTCGACCTCGATAATTATCGTAGAAACGTAATTCCGTCCCCAATACGTAAAAAACCCGTTGTTAATGACGTAGTAAACGTCATTTTTTTAATATATACCTTAATTTGTATATTTTTTAAAGATTTTTTTTTAATAAAAATTCGAATATATACCCGTGTGTGTGTGTGTATATTCTGTCGGTAACCAACGACGGTTTACACAAGTTCTCTAATTTGAACAAAATTACGTCTCCGTAAGACCATTGAGTGTGTGTACACGTGTGTGCAACAGCGACGACCTATATATTGAAATCACCGGCGTGAACAATTATTGTTTTACTTTTAAGCGCGATCAATATAGTACACGGTATAATTGCGTCGGACGAAATATTCACTTTCTAAGTCGTATGTACCGTGTCGGGTATACGCGAAGTGTTTTGATAAATTCGGTTTTTCGCGCGGTTAATCTGGATGGATAAACGTGGACACGTGTATACTCGCGCGAAAATAACGTTTTTTTTTTTTTTTTACTTTTTCGCCGGACTACGAAATCGGTCTTTACTCGTACGCGGCGTGTCTCGCTTTTCGGCGAAACATATACGCGCGCGCGCCGATGGTATTTTGTTCTTCGATTTTACCGGTGGTCCTCGTAAACGCGCGCGGTTAATGCCGAAGAATCGGGAAAATCCGATAAGATAATCGGCCAGGTTCAATTCGGGTAAGTTAAACACGCGGCCTTTAAATACGTAAATACGACAGTCAGGACATACGACAATTTCAAAAAACATCGCGGACGTTTGGACGTTGTTTTAAACGTTCGAAATCGAATAATCGTCAATTAAAGTAATAACGTTTAGTTGGAATGATTTTTCTCGAACTCTCAACGTTCCGCCGTTGTTTTCTATTTAAGCGTACCATCTTTTATACGTTAGTGATTATTTTGAAAGTAACGGGAAATCTGAACGAAAACACCGTTACGATCGGTTCAAAAGTGTATAAGACTAAAATTGAGTTTACGGCGGAATCCAAGGGTTATTAATATAAACTCGTAATAACATTTCTTCGGGTAATTTTAACTTGAAAATCGCCTACGAATCGTACGTAATTAAATTATAATCGATCGTAGTCGATTTGAACGTAGACGAAATACCGTAATATAACGATGAACGTTATTTATTAACTAACACCCTTATGCGGTTATTCCGAAATAGAAATCGGTGTTAGAAAAATGTTGGCGCTTCAAACCAAATGAAGTATTCGAAATTTAAGGCGGGCCGACCTTTTCTCGTGCTCAAATTTTAGCGCCAAAACAAAATCGTAACAAAATCGGACAATGTACGTATACATAAAACACTGTACTCGAAAACACCCAGTTTACAAGCGAAAATATCGACATTTATCGGACTGAAAACAACCGTTTTTAATCTTTCTAGATATCCCAACAACCTTTGAAACGAACACCAATCGAACAAGTCGTTCAGTAATGTAACACAAGCGAGTAATTCAGTTTTTTTTGTCAAATAGACGCGTTTTAATTCTACGGCACGAAAATTCGAAACTCGTCTGTTTCAAACGGCACGGCGAAAAGCGTGTATACGGTTTTCCGTTCCTCTCGACGAATAACGCCCAATGGGCTTCCCGAGTATATTATTCGATCGTAACGTGCGCCAACAACGGACAACGGAAACGTAATAACGTTGGCGAAATCGCGTACGTTTATTTTTATCGTTTAAACGTTAGCGCGTCCATGTTGGACGTTCAATCGGGAAAAATGTCGTCGAGGGGCAGAAGAGTAAGAAGAGTAAAGTGACGTATTCTGTTCGAGAGTCCCGAAATTGGGTGCGAGTCCGCTGATGGTGACGACAATTATATGTATGTGTGTGTGTGTGTGTGTGTGTGTGTGTGGGTGTGTGTGTGTGTGTGTGTGTGTGTGTGTGTGTGTGTGTGTGTGTGTGTGTGTGTGTGTGTGTGTGTGTGTGCGCGCGCGCCAGGCAGACGAGTGAAAGGTCAAACGAACTAAGGAGAAAAATTAAGCCGTGGTCGTATCGAACAGTCGCGTGAGAGAGAGAGAGTGAGTGAATGGGTGAGACAAAGTCGGGCGGGGAATTGTATAATAAATTTAACCAAAGTGAGTGCGCACTTTGCGTTTATAGTTTAATGTAATTTGCGCGCGTTTTGTGTGTGTGTGTGTGTGTGTGTTTTGTAACGACTAGTACCGGTACGACTATAATGTATGTATTACGAAAGCGCCGGTCCGGCGTTTTTACCAAACACTCTCGTTTTCGTCGTCACTTATTGCCAACACGTGCTGCCGTCTTCGCGACGATAATGACGACGGGCTTACCGGGCGAATACAATATATCGCTTACGGACGTTTTCTCGTCTCGGATTTTCGTCGACCCGATGGCAATATTAAACCAACCCGTAGCGGCAAAGGAAACCGCGTACCCGTGATAACAACGCCGCGTTATAATAAAAGTCAAATCGACCAACGAACGTTTGACCGCGCGAATAGAATCGCCCGTTAGGCACGTCGAGCCAGAAAAACCGTATCGGGAGATGTTACGCGTTGGTCGGCGAAATCGACCGGTACCGTGTACCGTATAGCCGACGATTTCCAGAAGTTTCCGTCCGTCACAGCCGTCGACCCGCACAATTTCGACGGGGACTCGTACGTACGTAGTTTTAACGTCCGCGAGGTCGTCGGACAACGGAACGATGATCAGCCGCGCAATAGTGACCGACGTTTAATTTACGTCCGCGCGCGCGTGTTTTTTTAAACGTCGGCGAGATATTCGGATAACGCGCGCGTATTAATCTTTTAAAGTTCCCCCCTCTCGCTTCACCTCGTCGAATTGTCGCGTTTAACCGTACGGACATCATAGCGACTGAATACGAACAGTCCGAAACGTCGTTCGAACCGCCCTTTAAATACGACGGTATTCGACGCGCGATTGAACAAATAGCGCAGTGTACGCGTACGCCTAACGTGATATTACTATAAATATTCGGTCAACCGGTACACAATATCGTTTTGCCCATATCAAACAATGAACACACACCGGCATTTCTAGAACTTGAACGCTGGAGTAGTCCAATCTAAATCCATAATCGATAATCGTATTTATGATTTTCAAAAAAAAAAAATAATAAACACCGATTAAACGTTGCGTATATGTCAGTATTGGAAATTGTATTTTTAATAACGATTTTCAAAAATTCCTTTATAATATTTATTTGAACACCGTAGAATGTATTCTAAATATATGTGCGTGTGTGTACACGCGCATTATACATATTAAAAAATTTTAAATACGGTATATATTATATTATATATTTATATTTATATTATATATTTTATATAAATATATATTATTTTAATATATAATTATAATATTAAAATGTAAAACATTATGCGATTGCATAATCTTAAAATAAAAAACCGTACACGTCCAGTTTTGTAAAGAATATTTTACAAAACTGAGATATTCGTATCCAACGCGAAGAGAAATGTTGTAAAAGGTATAACGGACAAAAACGTAAAATATAACGGTATCCACGACATTGTCGTAATTCTGATCCTACCAAGCTTGCGTCGTGGTCGACACACTCTACGAGAGAAAATATTATGGCCGATTTTAATACCCGATTACGTATTCCACTATTTCAATGTCAGTTACCCACTTCGAAAGTCCTATCGATCGGTGTAGATGGAATATAACGTCATCACAAACATGAGAAACCTCGAAAACGACCATTTAGAATGTCGAGTAAACGATAACGGTACCGATTGTAAAAAAAAATTCCGACCAAACTCCAGCAATTATAAATCTCTCGAAAGTCGCACGCGTCACATCAACGCGATTTATTATTTTGTATAGGTAAGATGGTTTTTGTCGGCTTCATATATATATATGTATAAGTACCGTCGAAATAACGAAAAAATACCTTCTCCGCAATTTTCAATGTGGCCACGTGTCCAAGATCTACATTGAATAGAATATATATATGTAAATAAATTTCACATCGGCGTTGTCGTGGATGGTATGCGACGAGCAAAGCAAACTATTAATAATATTAATAAATACTATTATTATTATTATTATTATTATTATTATTATTATTATTATTATTATTATTATTATTATAAATTATTATATTATTATTATAATAAAAATGAAAATATATATAAATATTTCGTGTCGATAAAATATGAATATATATATACGTAGCTGACCGATAAGGCCCATAATTTCGGTAATCCTCAACGAACCGGACGACAATAACGCGCTATTATTATTATACAAAATGTACACTAAAATCGCGATTGGTAAATAATACGCCCGTGTTAATGGTTTTATATCGTTTTCGTTACCGATTAATATAAGGCGCTAAAAACGGACCGAAAATAAACCGTTGGCTCTCTCGGCGTTTTTTACTAATGTCGAAATATTCGGCGTTTAAATTTATATTATACGTTCGTATGAAGAATTAACGAACAACGCCAACGTATATATTTTCATATAATATATCAACGTGCAATTAGTGTTTCATAAATAACGTTTACGTCCGTTACTTAAATTGGACACGGACTTCGGGCGCGCGGTGTGCACTTTCCAAGTACCTGAACTTAGGGGTGAGATGTAAACAACGTTTATTTTGGCCATTATCTCGTCATTTGTGCGAAAATTCAGAAAATAATTATTATTAGACAGTTCGAGTTAATACGTGACGATATTTTTTAATTACTATTGTGTAACGTACCTTCGTGCAGCGATTTAGGTTAACGCGTATAAAGCGATAAAACTAACAACTTTAAACCGTCTATTTTGATATAAATATTTGAATATCAAGCGAACCACCGTGTCAACGTATACGTACTATATTCAAAATAAACGTTTATTGTTTTCGTCGCGAACCACTTTTCGTAAAATATAAAAAAATATCCGAGAAAGTAGTCGTTCGTTCCATTACGATTCATTTAAACAAATAAACTACTCGAAAAACTAATGTTACGTAAACTATAATCCCATGGACTCCCTCTTAGGATATTTATAGAAATAATTAATTTATAATATAATAAATATATATATATAGAGCCTATGTACGAGGGATGATTTCGGTTTCACGATACATTTCATTTTTTTATTATATATATATTTTTTCGAAATCGAACCTTGAAGTCCGAAAGTTCGGAGGTCGAATCGTGCTCGTTTTTAATATCGAAACATATACGAAATATATTCGAATAATTTTCGCATAGTTCGCGTAATCGTTTACGACACGTTTTTGGAAAACAAATCCGGTAAAAACGGACACACTTCGGATAACATTTTCCTGTAGTTATTCCGATTACTTTTCAAACATATTCCTCGCCCAGACCGATATATTTCGGTTCGGTTTTCACTCTTTGGCGCATTCCCGGCTCTAACAATCAATACGCGACGTTTGTAAACGTTTATTTCGCGCGTATTCGTTTCGACGCGTCCTAATTAACGCTATAAACTTGTAAATTTCGGTCCGCGAAATATTTCTCAACGCTTCGTCGACGTTTTTTTCTAAAAGTTCTAAAACTTTCTTCCCCTGAATCTCGCGGCGATAATTTTGGCGTACACGTGCGCGCGTTATCCAGCGGAAATATTTCCGTTACCGAAGTATGATAATACGCCGTTGAGTTTTCCGAAACGTGGTCAACGAAATGTTAGTTTCAGACGGCCGTTATGAAACGATCCCGTAATAATTGGCCCAACATCTCGAAAAAAACCGATCGCGTTGTAATTCGTCGCGATAAAAGCACGCCGAGACGAATTATATACCCTCGTGTCGCGTACGCGTACATTGGCCCGTTTAATGTATCCGCAGCGTTGTATATAAACGTATCGGTGACCATTTTGTAATTAGTATTGAACACCGCGAACGAACGAAATCGTTTATTAATCCGACGTGTACCGACGGAAATATGAATATCTCGGTTCATTCGCCGTCGGTAACGCGTGAACGAAACGTGCACGCGAACGTCGGACCGGACGCCGAACAACGCGAACTTGATAAAACACGAACAAATTACGAGACCGGTATGTCGCGCGACGGTGATATTGCGACGAAATGCTAATTTCAACGTTCGAATTGGTTACGTCTTCGCCGCCGACTCGGGCCGTACGCGGAACGTAAGCCCGCGCAACTTTACGCAGCCGAAACGATTAAAACGAAACGTCCATCGCGCGTACCGTTCGTCGCGAAAACAATAATACGGTTTACGTAACGCGCACTTAACGGTCGTTACGTTATTGTCGCCGGTTACGAAATGGCGCGTTTAATACGCGCGCTTATTATAAACAATGACGACGATTGTTTCGTGTCTGCAAACTATTACCGTACGGCGCCGCGTCCTATTAGCGCCGGTTATTTGTAATTCGAACGGGCCCCCAACTGAAGACGATGTTTGTTTCGTAACCGCGGTCCTGAAAGTGCACGCGAGAGTGCCTTACCCAACCGGTAAATCGTCGCGTGGACGACCGCGGTATACGATGGTCGCTAAACCAGACGTGTACCGTACCGGAATGGCGCGTGTAAATGTACAATTAACGGATACGGGCCCGCGGTTTTCGTTTACGATCGTCGGACGACATTTTCGCAACCCCGGGTTTCTCTGTACATGAGTCGCGTGTCGCCGAAATAGTTGAAACGATTTTCTTTTTTCGGCGTATCCGAATCGTCGGCCGGAATTTACGATATTCGTTCTCCGACGAACGTTCGCATTTGTTTTCGGCCAAACGTCGTTTACTTATTATTGTGTACCGGCAATCGCGTATTTCGTATCACCCATTTTCGACTGTCCGTACTCGTTTCGTACCAGATACGCGCGAAACACGTTTAATTTTCGTTACTATTTTCGCCGTTTTTTTGTTCCCGAAACGTACTTTACGAAGTTCCGATTATTTAACGGGTACACTTTAAGAGTCGTTAAACTCGACGACGAATTTTTAAAAAAAAAAAATACGTTACTGAAATGGACAAATAGTATATCGCCGAATTTTGGTTTTGTCTCCGTTCGAAACGAGAAGAAAAAGACTAGTTTTATACATTTTTACGTACTTAAAATCGTCTAATAAAAATGTGTGCAATTTATGTTTGAAAGTATACGAAACAACGACGAAAATTTCATTAGAAATGTCGCGTGCGTTTCTTTTTTTGATTCATTTTTAAATATTTTCAACGAGTAAATACTTATAGAACGCAATTATTGCACACGACGTTTTCATTTACGACAATAAAATGCAACGTTTGTATTACGAACTGTGTATTTCGTCGATCGTCAACAAATACGTTATTTCATCACGAAAACGTGTTTTTGAATAAATATGAACGAAATATGTTCGAAGATACGACGCTACTAGAATTTTGTAAATTGTAAGTAGCGCCACGTGGATTTAAATTTGAAAGCAATTTTAAATCATATCAAATATTTTTCCCATAGTTATTTCGAATCGTCTATATAGAACCTCTTTGTAGTTATCGATATGAACGAATCGCTTTAGACGGCTTTCGATTGTTATGTAATTGTCGTAAATGACCTGTATTTTTGTTTTTTTTTACATAATTCGTAGGTGACTAATAATAATATAAATTTAATAATTGTCGTCGAATTTTCAACAAGAAAATATAATTGTTTTTTTGTTGTACCAAACAAATATACCAAGAAACTTTACATTAGTGAATAAACAACTTTATTACGTGAAATAGGCACTTATTTTTCGGTACGTATTAATAATTCCTCGACGGTTATATCTCGTGGAATCAAGTTGTAAAAAATCGATTAAATAATCGACGTAAACACGTAAAAACAAACCGTGTCACTAGTTATCGTTACGTAATTACTCGTTCGATTTTTTTCCAAACTAAATATAATCCTATAATAGACTATAATTCTACACATTTTTTTATAATAATTATTCCTTCGCGGCCCGTATTATCGAGCTGGTAAATAAAATACAACTAGATCGGTTTTTCGTCGGTTTCGAAACGCCCGTGTATAAACGCCAGTACGAAATTCCGTAATTAACGCGAAATTCGATGGCCGCCGTTTTTACGTAAAAACTCCTCGCCCGGATTCGGATATGGCGCATACTCAAATCGTCGTTCGTTTCAGGACCAATCCCGCGGTCGAACGTACGTTACCGGCTTGTGAACGTCGTAAACCGAAATTCCGCCCGAATCGTTTTTGTCGGATTAGACTTTTCCGACGGTATAAATAAAACTTACGAAAAACTTAGCGTTTCCGTTCCGCGAACGGTTTCGGTTGACGGTTGGCAATTATCGCCCACGTACATTTGCTTAATGCAGACACGTACGTGTACGTGTTCCCGGTCACGATTAGTTCATCACAACGTACCCGACTTCGAAATATCGCGTTGTCCGAAATATTGCGTTTCTATTAGACGCGTACCTACGTCACCGGTAATTCGATTAGTTCGTACAAATTATAGGTTCAAACGGTAATTAGCGAATCGATCGTTCCGGTAAAGTCGACGACACGATTATTAGTAATAACGCGTTTCGCACGAAATCCGACGGTTATTGATGACAGATAACTAGTTTACAGTCGTTAATACGTTTAAATCGGGTTACAACGTGTATATATATATATATATAATAGGCCACCTCGATAATATTTATTGGTAAAAGTACGGCGTTTTTTAAACGGCATAAATTATCCGGCTAATAATATTCGTCACAAGCCCGACAAGGTGTAATAATAACGACGCGCGGATATTGCTTCGGCAATGATCGTTTCGTCAAGTTGCGGGGTTTGCCGAACGATCTTTTTTGAAATTTTCGGTCGACGGCGTTCTATGAACGCGCGTCGGCGAGGAACGGACCGAATTCGTCGGTTACGAAGCGTTTTCGACGGTAAACGTAAAAATCACGGCGACGATATTATTTACGACGACCAAAAAACGTATATCTTACGTAAGCGATTACATTTCGAACGTGTTTTATCTGTAGGCACTGGCGTTCGAATTGTACTACGTTTTTTTTCTCCGGTTTCGGCGATATGAATTACTATGTCGCCCCACGCTGGCTGACGATTAGCTGGTAAACACGCACTGATAAACAAATATCGTCTACGAATATACTAACAAGTACGCTTTACACGGTCTGAAAGTAAATCGACGTGTCTGGAGTTTCTCTTATTTGAAATATTAACGCCGCGTACGACTAACGGTAAAGCTGTGTGCGCGTGTATGTTGTGGTTAAAGGAATTTCGATTTTTCGCGTTTTCGTAACGATCGCCGAGATCTTCGTTCGAGTATTTCGGAGCGTTGGAAACGGTTCTTTCGCAATCCCGCGCGTATACGGACGTTTGCTGCGCGAAACGTTCGAAAACGAGAACCGTACATAATTAGGTACAACCGTGTCTCGATCGACGTGATCGCGTAACGTTATTACCGTGCTCATCAATTAAAATACGTATACACAACGGCGTTACGCAACCGAATGTTCGCGTAATTTTTATTTAAAAAAAAAAAAAAAAAGTTTATTCAAAATTAAAATTTCGTATACGCGCGAATTCAGGACGTTCGTGCGCCGTTTTTAGGCTAAACACTACAATAACGTATTAATTAGATTATAAATCACGCTGGAACGCGTCGCGCCGCAATTTATCGAGTAGAACGCGTTACGATCGCCGTTTTAAAGTCACGTAAGTTCGAGTCCTTATAATTACCGCGCTCTACTGGCGGCTCCAGTACGTCGGCGTTCAACTTGTCCAGCGTCACCGACGACTTCGACCGTTCGTTTTTTTCTTTCCCTCGAAATAGTACGCGTTTTATTTAACGGAGCTTCGGAAAACATAACGCCTGTGCAAAATTATAGTTCACACGACGCGCGCGTTATACAGAAACACACGCGCCACAAATATTCGATAATGGCCACTTTTTTAACGTTGTTTGTCGTATACGCGCGATTATCTAACATATACGTTTATATATATA
Organism: Geopemphigus sp. TES_GeoC_2020; assembly: GCA_025469175.1. Classification (NCBI taxonomy): domain Eukaryota; kingdom Metazoa; phylum Arthropoda; class Insecta; order Hemiptera; family Aphididae; genus Geopemphigus; species Geopemphigus sp. TES_GeoC_2020. The sequence goes on along the minus strand of JAIPRN010002106.1, from coordinate 19,959 downwards.
TATAAATGAAAGCGTTTTTTACGTTTTTATATTTAGCGCTATAAACACGAATAATTCGTTAGTTGATTGCAATTAATAATAGGTCGTCTGATCACATAATACGTAATAGTAAAGTAATTTTAATTGGAAACTTACGTGAGAATATTACCGAATTTCGACAAAAAGTTGACGGGGAAATACATATGACGATAAATAAATACGATTTTGAATCTATCGTAATTTCAAGGAGAATATTTGCTTATCGTATTTAGTACACCAAGATATAATTACGTCCACAATAATGTCTTAATCGCGGTAGTTTTTTTAACAAACTACAAACTATTTATAATATATATATATATATATATATATATCAGGTCAAAGTTAAGTCACCATCATATATTCGTTGATTTCCGTTATTTCGCTCAATTCGTACGTAAAATAAAAATTATATTTCGAGACATTCGACGTGTTTGTCATTCTGACGTTATTTCCATTGATCCACGTTATTCCTTTGAAACGCGATTTATTTATTAGCACTATATACAAAACTATTTTGCGAAAACAATTTTTTGATTTCCTGAAAAATATTGATCTCGCTTTCTGTTTGAACCATATGTACCATTTCTCGTGTAAAATAATATTTGAACAATTTAATAATATTTGTATATTATTAACAATTTATTTCTACAATTATATAAATTTTCCGGCGTAAACTGATTAATATTTAACTAAATTAGTTAACTTGGAAAAAAGCGATTAAAAAACGGATATATATATATATAAGAAGCAACGAAAATTTACGTTTATTTGGTCATTTTCTGGAAATTTATTTTCTAAAATCGACTTAAATCCGCTTATACATTTTTTTTTTTTTGTTATTTTTTTCGAGAAAAATTTAAACTAGACGAACAAATTAAAAATAGAAGTAATACACGAGCTTGAAACATAATCGTTTGACCGATAAAAACTAAACGCCAATTTTCACGGAATGTACAACAGTGGTCAACTGACGAATAAAATCTTCGTAAAAACTTCAATCTACAATAGAACACGGAGAACTCGTCGAAAGCGATAAGTATAATATTACGCCAGTTCGAATACACCGTTGACAATTTATATTAGTAGCCCGTCGACTTTTTTGCCAACCGTTAAGCTTTCTTCGCGCCCGTTTACGATTCGTACCGTCACTGTGACGACAATCGTTCTTAGTACTTGGTCGAAATGACGGAAAATTAGTGCCAGTAATTATTCTAACGTAACGATCGTCGAACACCGAATGGTAAGTCCCTTGCCAAATGTACCAAGTATTACGTTCGATTGCTTCGACTGGCTGTGCTACAACCGTACAGAACCGTATCTTTCGATTTAAATGGTACTCGCAAAACTGCGCGATAAATCCGATTTAAAGATTTTTGGTCGGAAAATAAAATTCCGTTGATCGGCTTAAGTATAACGCCTAAGTTATGTTCACACACATGCACGCGCACATAAATATATATACACGCACGCCCTCGTGCCTGTAAGTAAAATGTAACAAGACCGTTTTCCGTTCGATAGTAATTTTTCTTGTACACGTACGCTCTAATTAAATTACGCGTGTTAGAATGTTGATAAACCGCTTCGGGACCAATACTACTGATTATTATTTGGTTAATGGTTTTCGTTTTTTCTATACACTCGAATATTTCGTTCGCCAAACACGCGAACGTTTTTTTCAATCGAATTCCTCTTAGGACAACGGACGGTTTCGAATTGTACGGAGATTGTCGCTAAATAGTAAATTTTTAAGTTTAAGTTAAACTTTTAAGTTCGTTGCCGTCGATTGTAATTATTACCAATTACGATTCGTCACTAAACGATAATTTCAATTGGCGAACTTTGTTCTATCAACCATTTCGTAATAATCACTGTCCTTTTTTGAAAATTAGTTAAAATTTAAATAACATCGTTGCCCCCTCTCCGTCCAAGTTATTTTGAGAAAATACAGTCCCAAACACAAATAGTATACTTACGTACTATTATAACCAAAAATTAATTTATAAAACCTTATAACTGGACTAGTTGACAATTTTTTTCGTTGACTTACCTTGTTTAAATCTCCGTCGTATTTTCTCGTTTGTTTACAAATGTTAAGTTTAATTGAAAATGAGTAATTTTGTCCAACTTCACTACGATTCAATTTTCAGTTTTACACGAATCGAATAATTCGACGGTCGCGTTTACTACGTTACCGACACTCCGATTCTGTTTAAATTGTTAGTTTTATCGTTTTTAATTTTAATTTTTTTTAAAAAAATTACAAAGTCCGCGTTTCACGTCCATTGTGCGACGACGATTTTATAAACAAATTTTAAGCGTTAATATAAACTTTATCCGGTTTTTTAGTAGATTTGAAAACAACGTACGTGTCTAGCAAATTTTTAAATCGGACTATCAATTTAAACGCAAAAAGCGAAGAGAAAACGAATAAAAATAACGATAATACGATTTTAATCCTTGTGATTTCGAAAATCGTCCCGAGAACTAAATTGAAAATAATTTATAGCGTGTTTCTGTATCGTTCAACATTCCGTGGCGTGCGTGTGAATTATGTAATGGGACGTAATACGATTGAATGTAATTACAATATTAGATACGATTTACGTACGGTTAAAACTAAATAAGAAAAAGGAATTGTAAATAACGAGGTAGATCCGCAGCAGTGGCTGATATAGTGGGAGTATTTAAGGACACAGGTATGACAAATTAAAATGAAATTCCAAATCATTATTCTCAAACGTATAGGAATTTATTAAAAATGACATAAAATCGAAAAATATAAACGTTTAAAAGCGGCGTTAAAAAAATATTTCGTTTTTAACAATTAGAAATTACAATTAGTGATATTGACCAAAAGTCGTGGTATAGTGACGCGTACAAAATAGAAATATTAATACGGGGAACGCGCGCGCAGTTGAGTATTTTACGGTACGGTATATTATGAACAGATTCGATTCTGTCATTCTAAAAAATCCTATGGAATCGCTTTAATGATTGTTCTGGTGTGAAGAATTGTATCCGTAACGATGATCGGGCGCCGGCATCATATTGGCCGGCGGAATCATATCGGGCAACGGTGGCATATTGGGCGTCGAAATCATACTAGGCAACGGTGGCATATTTGGCACACGTGTCGCTTGGTGTTCTTCGGGGTACCGGGAAACGTCGCATATTCCGGACAACTGACCCAGAAAACCCATCGCGAATACCTTGTTTATCAAAAACTCGGCGTAAACCTGTTGGTTGGGATTCATTTTCTTCAATTTCGCCCCGACGTTTATCCCTATAGCCGCGTACTCGTCTAGTTTTGCCTCTGGCCTGTCGTTCGACGTCGGTATAGGTGGCTGCGACGAATTGGCCATCTGAAAACGACGTTCGTTCCAATCAATTACTACAACGTTAATATCCCCCCACCACCCGGTTGCACACGGTACCGTCGATAGTGCGTAAATATTGTACGTGCGTCGGTACGAATATTCGACGAAATCGGGGGGAGGGGGAGGGGGCGAATTTCCTAAATGTCCCGACACGACGTAATACGTGCGACCTCCCCATACAGCGAACGTATTTTTCGGTTTTTTTTTCCGGGCAAACCCGACCGAAACGCATTCCGTTTACCGTACAATAATCGACCTCCCGAGACGCATAACGTGTTCGTTGTGCGCGATAATTTAAAGCGTTTTTTTTTTTTCAAATTAATAATCGCTACGATTTTTAACGTATAACGAACGTTTGATTTAATTTCGTTTTAATTAGATAAAAAGATCGAAGAAAACAATCGGCGACTAACGTTCGTTCCAAAATTTTTAAAACCATATAACTAAACGTTATTTCGGATTTCGCGAAAGAATTTTTCGGTTTTTCAATTCTTAAAAAGTACAATAATTCTAGCGCGAGGTTTCAATGGCACGCGTAAAAAAAATATTTAAACGTTGAACAAAACGACAATTATCGCTAAACACACATAATGTACAACAGGCGTAGTAGATAATTGTTACGTTTCGTCGACGTTTATTTATCGTAAAATTGATTTAAAAACCGACGAAAATCGTATAAAAAAACAATAGGCCCGTACACGCGTATGTCGCGATCGCACGAATATATAATACACACACACTGACAACCACGCTTGTCGAGCCGTCGTAATCAATTACCGAACGGTTAGTAATTACGAATCGTTAATAACGTTTAAACAACACACGTCGTTCGGCGGGTCGTAACTCGGGGGAGATTCCACCGTAACGCGCACATTGTTTGCGATATGGATACCCACGGGGGCGTCGACTGGTGTACACCTCGACACCACTCGACGGTTGGTAAATATTACGCGCGTGGTGTCTAAAACACCTGGAAAACGATTGAAACGTTATCGCCGTACAATAATACGTTAATAGAGTAGTGCTCGGAGAAAATCGCGCGCGCCGAACGAAAAACAATAGTCGCCGGCCGAGTTGTAAATAAATAATATGGACACGCGTAATACTTACGTTTAATTTTCCAATTAGGCACTCAGGATATTGACACAAATGAGACGGTAATGACGATACGTGACGTGATAAGAAAATACGTTAAGATGTTTGTAAATGATTGGACGATAAAATGAACGATAGCGAATATGATAATAAAGAAAAAATCCGAAACGACAACAAAGACCTATGTCGGACGCGCGAACGATTACTACTGACCCGACAGAAATTCACCAAACATGGCGACTGTTGTTGTTACGTTTACCGCGGTTGGTTCTTTTTGGTAATATTGTTATCTCAATTTGGCATATTCGGTGATAATCTTACGTAACCGATACGATTATCGTACAGTTACTATATTTTTCGCATACACCAAACGGAAACGTAAAACAAATTGTATTACAATTCGATTATTAGAATTTTATTTACGAATTCCTTATCTCGTTTTATTCGAATTCATCGTCGACAATTGTTGAAAACGTTTATGAAGCGCGTCAACGGACGATTCAATATGATAACGCGGGGGGTGGATGGGTAAGGGAGATTTTCGGTACAATAGACTACCACCCATGGGTGAACAGGTATTGAACTAATACAATGTATCGGCGACAATGTTATACCGCGGTTGGTCGGTGGACGGTTACCGCACCATGGTTGTGTTATAATACGTTTCCAGGGTTTGTAGGCACATTGTCGTCTCCGATTAAGTTGTAGGTAACCGGTTGTCGGTTTGGCGTGGCATTTTCGTCGCACGTGTTCAATATTTCTGGTGAACAAACGTCGTTTTTGTTCGAGGAATTTCGGCGGACGGGACAATAGGTCTACGCACTTCGTACGGCGGATAACACATCTCCCAGTAAACCACCACCACCCCATAGACACGAAAGATATTGAATAAATAAATACGAAAAACGCGAATAATTTAACGACCGAATGTTAATCGATTACATTTTTCGAGCGAAAAATAATCGGCGAATGGTCGAGTCGAGCGTCGACTCGGTGTGGCTTTTTTTACAATTTCATTTTTAATTTTTAAGCGCCACGCAATTTGCACATGCCGTCCAAACTGTTCGTCCCGTAAATTATTGTTCGCGCCGCTTCGATTAACGCTAATTTATATACGAGCCGAATTCCAAAGTCTCCGAGCGAATGAATATTTTTACCGTTTACTTAATAACAAATACTTAATAATAATAAAAACTATATCGATATCGGCGTACGAACAGTTAAAATAAACGCTGAAACTAAAGGGCACCCGGCCACTCGAAAAATCATTGTACTTTCAACGCGACGGCCGCCCGTAGACGCGAAATGGAAGTAGCCAACGACGGTTTAGCCGCCGAACTCTATTTTTGCCCCCCCCCTCCTCACTCCTCCCATACTCACAAAAAAATAAAACCCACGGTTTCCAACCGACGAAATATTTTATTATTGTTAGCGACGTCGTCGGAAACGGCGTGTTCGCCATTCCGTTTTACACTGGAAAGCTAAAACAAACGAACCGACTGACGAATTTTTCGGGCGAATACAATCGCGACGCGTGATAATCGCGGCTTTTGTATTACGCGTTGGCTTATCGGCGGGACCCATATAGACCAGAAACGTGTCAAACAATTCGAACAATGAGGGCGAAGAACAAACATTAGTCTTTATCAACGGTACGACGGCTACCGTGCGTGTGCGAGCTATATACTCGTCAGTCGCGTGGACTTTGGTCGCGGCCGCCGTACGTCATTCGTATGTATCGCCTTCGTTTTTCGGTTAGGTAGGGAAATTTCCATCAGCGATTATCAATTTTCATCCCGACTTCGCCGAGTCCGTAGAACGGGCCACAGTTTCAAAGTAACGTGTACAGAGTATTTATCGTATTAATAAAGGTCATCGCGTCAAACAACCGACGTAATTTCTATTTTTTTATTCCCGTTTTGTATATCGTTACCATTTCACCTGTCGCTCCAATGACTTAATCATTCGTGTTTATTTTTCGTTTTTCAGCCACACTCCCAGCTAGCTCCAGAAAGCTCGTTATCACGCATCGCCGTAGTCGAGACATTATTCAAACGTAAGCCAGCTTTTCATTATAATTCTATTTAACGAGGAATTTACGGAAAACCGTATTTTAAGAACAATATAGTCCATCTGATAATATATGTTTTTTATATATACATTTTCGGGGTCAATGATTTGCAATCGAATTTGAACCGCCTAGTTGTCTGGTGTACAGTTAATGGTCTATCTATTTCATATCGAAATGTGCTCGTAGTATTTCTTATTGTCGTCATAAATCTTTAATGGATGTTAATTAGACGATGTGTAATGAAGAAATTCTGCGAGTGAATCAAGTTCGTGACTTAGGTGTTTATTTAGTTAATAAACAAGTTTTAATTTACACGTGTGTTCAATTTACACCAAAGCCCTGAGAGTAATTGGCTTTTTAAAAAGGAATTGTGTCGAGCTGAAAAATGTAAAATGTTTCGTCGCTCTATACTGTGCATTATTAGTCAGGGCCTGTTTGGCCTGGAATTTGGTTCCGTAGTATGAAATTTGACTCTCAAAGTTGGCCAAATTAAAGAGCTTGAGAAACTTTAAAAACGTTTCTTGCGTAGGTTTGGCTACAAAACGGGCTTTTTAAATATGTCGTCCTCGGTTACTACATTAATATTGAACCTCCAACTATTCGTCGGAAATATTTTAATATAGTATTCATATATACTGTAACAAACGGTAGACTGTCTGGCATTTCTATCGTAAATAGGTTTTAGAGTCCCTACGTTCAATCCTACACATATAACCCGTTTTAATATTCCTTATAGTACTAAAAATGATGTAATTAATGGTCTTATATGCCGCTTGCCTAAGTCGTGTAACGAATTAATTAATTTTGACTTAAATTTTGATACTTTACATAAACTAAAATTGCGTGTTTTTAATCAATTGTATTTATTATTAATGTACCTTTACCCTTTGCGGATGTGAATTAAATAAATAAATTTTAAACAATTTATATAAAATATGAATCGTTTTCAAGCGTGAATTCATAAACGCGATTACTACTAGTATTCGGCAATGAAATCAACTCAAAAGAAATTACGTTTACGTTATAGCTGAAAAGTCATTGTCTACCGTTTACTTGTTTATAACGAAAACGCACGAATAACAAATGAATACAGGAAAACTTATTTATATACGAAGCGCCCATATTTGGTTGTTAAAAATTTAATTTTCGACTAATTATTGGTAAAAAAAAGCTCAACGTTTTGGTTTAATTTCGAATATTTGTATTCGTAATGGAGTAGGCGTATACAATTCTATCCGTATATATATATATATGCAATATACGTGTAGTTATTACGTAATGTTAAAACAATCGCGGTTCAAAAATATGAACCACTTTTCAACGTTCGTGTGTTTGATTACTCAATGGAAATCAAATAGTAAGTTTTTGTGTTGTTAAGAAAAATCATAATACATCAATATATATTTGTGTGCACGCGCGTGAGTATAATTATCGTTTAGTCTGGAGAAAATACGTTTCCTGTATTCGCTCCATCCCCGCGGGCCTAAAATATTCGTCTAAATATGCGTCGTCGTTAATTATACGACGTAAACGCGCATTCTAATTGTCGCCAATACACCCAAGATCAACGCGAAACTGCCGTGCGTGGGTTGTCTTGATAGCCTCGGAACATACGCGGGATACACGAATGCTCGGCGTTGTTTCTTGGCAATAACTTAAGCGAATCGTCGAAAATCGAATACTGAGCGACCCGATCAATCCGTCGTATTCGGTTAACATGACGAAATTAACGCGATGAGATCGATACACAAAGTACACTCTTAAAAGTATATTGTCAAAATGTACGAAATGGGCATGCGTAATTTGGGTAACGAAAATTTCGGTATTATTCACGCGATATATTCTTGATTGAAAACTCGTAGCTCTCTGATATACGCGATAATTTTTAAATCGACTAGTTCCAACTTTCAATCTAACAAACACACTAACGAAAAAAAAAATTAGATATATTCTATATATAAATATACAAAGTCGTTAATTACATACAAAGTCCGTGGAATTGTAAATAAAAAGACTGAAAACAAAACACGAACAAACTAATTAATATTATTATCTAAAAGTATTAATTATTTCATTTCAATACACGGGTAAACAAACTAATCGTCGATATTTCTACGCACATATTTATGTAATATTGTACGCAATTATTATTGTTAATTTTATTAAACGTGTTCGAGAGTAAAAATATTGTTATTCCTCAAAATGCTTAACAATATGTTGTAACATTATCGTCGACGATTTTACGAATTATAGTTACGTGAGTTGCGTAACATACAAATGCGTTTTATAGTTTGCGTTCGGCTTTTTTATTTATTACTGTATTGAAATTATTTTTCGAGTATTCACTATGCGAGTATTATCCACATTTTTAGTATAAATGTGTCCAAACATTTTTCACATAATACTACCTTACCTAAGTACTACGCCGTTTGGTTCCGATTAGAAAAAAAGACTTTTCCTTCCAAATTTTACAGAGCTTTAAACTGTTCGTAATCTATAAACCGAAACGCAGATATATTTAAAACTATTTACTTTTTTGCGCGGACAATCGATTAAAATCACGAATTTGCAAAATATATCGTAATTCTGTCGCGTAACCTGAAACTTTCGTTTTCGTAACAAAAAAACGGTTATTCCAAGCTAATATCGATGTATTTTAATCGGCAATTTTTTCTTCAAATAACATTCTGTTGCGTTCACTTCGCGTTCGTATGTAATTATCACGTTTGTCGTAAAACGTCGTATACATTTTTAATCAATCATTGCCGTAACAATCGGCGGCACCCAATTATACTCAGTACGTAAACATTTATCGAACCCAATAAATAGTCAACTTTTATTATGAATATACTCCGGAACGCAATTCAGGTACACCCTACGTGTTATTCTCGTATAAATAATCGACAGTTTGAACGGTGATCTACGAACGTAAATATATCCTTATGAACGACACCTAAATGAAATCGTCAAGTACAACTTGTACGATCACTATATTTCATACCGATTCGACGTTTCGTAAACTACAATAGTACTAGAAACTCGTTTATACGTTTATTTAAACAATATAAGTATTTACAAACAGTTAACGTTCACTTTGTATACACAACGATAATAACGATATATATATATATATATATATATATATATACGTAAGTACACACGTTTATGTTTACTAGGTAATCATCCGTATAGATTAAGCGAGTAGATTTGAATAGAAATTATTCTTTATTGGTCGAATAGGCGCGTATGCAACTCCGGACTTTGTGCGTAGCCAATGTGCGCACGCGACTTAATAATCGTTAAACTCGTATTTTCCGGAAGAGGATATTTCACCAACATACGAAAATGTCTCCGTGAATAAACCGTGCGCCGTTTGTCTCGTTTTATAACGCGCGCGGTGTCTCATATGATCTGGTTACGCTCGGTTTACACGATGCGTGGTACTTGTCACTCGCAACTAAGCTTGGAAGTTGACACAAATTATTTGTGTATAGGTATATACAGTATATTCGTATATTAGTAGCTAGTTATAAGAGAAAAAAAAATGGTAGTATAAAGATAAGGCGGAAACACAATTATTTTATTGTCATTTTTACTAAGCGCTAACACTATCATCAGGCGGTTACACGTTGCGAATTCAACCCCGAGTAGAGTCGTAAGAAGAGTAAACTTGTCGTTTGTAAACAGGTTGTTCCTATTCACTGGCGGCACTCCCGATTTTGCTAAACACTCTATGCGTTTACTATGACACGTGTGGTTTTAGTGCCTGTGACAAGTGCAATACGTATCGTGTAAACTAGGCCTTTTAATAACGAGTACGACTGCGAATTCTATACACCAACGATTCTTCGAAAATGCGTCGAAAACAGCCCGGAAAAATATTCCCGCTATAAACGGAAGTATATTTTTTTTAAATAAAGTTCTCGTTCCGCGTGACTTTTTAAATGTTTCCGTACGCGTTTCGCGTTATTCCGAAAAATTTTCCTATCCGACGACCGTTTCTGACTTTCGTCTTGTAATCACCTTCACTACTAACTGCACCGGGGTCGGTCAACCGTCCGTCCACCTCGCTCCACGTGTTTTTCACACGCTTAACTTTACCTAGCCGCTCAATAAATTATATTTTTGTGTTTTAGTCGGTTTTTTTCGTTAGGTCGAAGCAGTCGAGAAAATGGTTCGTGTCGAGGAAACGGTTGCTGCCTATGACGGATTAACGGACGGTAATACTCCAACCAAGAATACCGCCGACGATCCCAACGACGGCAATAACGGCACCGAAACTGATGCCGGCATCGCGGTCATCATGGCCGAGCAGAACGTTCAGCGTCATGACGACAACGGTGACAACTACGGTTATTTAGACAACAACGGTGGCAACGACGAATTCTATAACGAGGAAGGCGTGGGCATTATCGTTTTCGACAAAGGAGTTCGTCGAGACCATATAAACCGTCTGGCTTCGCAGGCGGTCGTCATCGCTACAATTATTATCGACGATGACGAGGAGGACGAAAGCAAGAACGAGGACGAAAGCAAGAATGACGACGACGAGGGCAAGAACAACGACGACGAGGGCAAGAACGACGACAAGAAAAAGGACGACAAGGACGAGGGCAAGAGTGACGACCACGACATAAAAAACGCCGACTAAACGTGTAAACATTTCGCCGTTTTTTTCCATTTATTTTTTTATATTATATTACAGCAACGACTGATATATTAAATACAACATTATGTAGTTTAGAACAATTCGAAATTTAGAAGTACGTCATCAACATAGCGTAACTTCGTTAAACTTAATCGTATATATATATAAGTATGTCATTTTTTTAAATAATCCACGATACGAAATCGTGCGATAATTCTTGTTCATTTAAACGTTATTTTAAATAAATCACACACTCATAGACATTCGTCTGACTGTATTATTATTCGTTTTTAATATTGTTCTTTGTCTGTTTTTTTTTTTACTTTTCGTCAAAAAAACACCGTTCAATTATTATGAATTCTCACGAATATACGTACCTATCATGATTTTGTAAACCACCTCGTGTTTTCGATCCACGTTCAATAGACGCGGTCTGCGATTACATAACGTTTCTCGTGCGATGGCTATTCGTTCGTATAATACACGTAAGGTAAGCGCGTACAGTTAATTTCAGTTCGTCCGGTTCAATCGTCCTGGTGAACGCGATTATCGAATCGAAATTACGGCCAGTTTTTACATTTTTTTTTTATTTTTATGTTTGTTTAGAGGCCTTTATTTACTACGTTCTGTACGTACTTTGAGCGTATTCCAATGGTATATAATTACAACACAGACATTTCGACACGAAACGAACAAATAAGTACCAATAGTACACGCATTGCGATATATATATATACATCGCCTTTCGGCGTATTAACTTTTATCGCGAACAAAACGGACGACCGCGTGTTAATGATAATTCGTTCCACAATTACGTATCAGGTGAACGCTACCGTTCAAAATCGACGACAGATAATAAATCATTAAACGCGTAAATTACGTGTGTGGTGATCGTTACTGAGAGAGAAACTGCGTGTAAATATTGGACGAACGAGTGAGACGATTAATGGTCGACGACCCTCGACGGTTCAAAACAACTTAATCATCCATTGTTATGATATAAGACGAAGTCGATTTGGGTCGTTTTTCACGCCTAAACCAATTTCTTTACGTTATATTGTCATTACACTATTGAGCGATTTGATTTTTAAACGAACAATGTAACTCTCAACGTCACATTTAATTTATGCGAACATAATCAACCTACATGCACTGATTTCCTACATATGAAATTAATCTTTGAAAACACGAACTTTTAGAAATGTTCGAAGATTTATATTTAATTTTAATAATTCTGAAGGGAATAGAATCGTATAAAAATCAAAATCCGCTAAACGGAAGAATTAAAAAAAAAATAATTAGATAATACATTTTTTTAGATTAACTTCGTAACTGGTACGCGTTATTTTATAAATACCAAAATTGTTCAAAACTGATACACGTAATACATTATGTAATAAATTTAAGATCCTCCTATTCGTTTCCAGTCATAGTTACAATCACGAAAAAGCGAGTGTGTGTATGAGAACGAGAGAAAAAGAGAGTTAAAGAGAGGAAAAAAGAAAGAAAGAGAAAATCTATCATTAACGCATAACGTTGTATACTCGTATTATGTATAAAAAAAGATATCGAGAAAAAAAATAATAAATGAATATTAAACATTTCGTGTCCTTAAGTTTATACCTAACCTGTACTGGCAATGTACTATAAACGATATAAACGCCTGAGATTCCACATAGGTCTACGTATAAAAAAAACCGTAAAAACAAAGTATATACATGTAAATATATACATAAAAAGTATTGGATGTGTCAACCGGGTGAACCGGTTTAATGTAGGCATAATTTATAGGCTTTAAAATCGTTGCACGATCCGTGGCGTGCAAGAAGAACCTCTTCCCTCGAGTTCAAGACGACGAAATCCAAAGTTGTATACACTCCGGCGGTGTTTTTAAAAAAAAACATTTCCATTCGAAATATATTTTTTTTTTTTTTTAATATTCCGAGAAGTATTATACACGACCGGCAGTATACACGCTCGTTTTTTGACGAAACGTATTATACATAAATAAGTTTATACATTTTTTTAGCGCTTCAACGAAAATTACGATTCAAGTTCTAATAATATTAATATATATATACTAATTATAATTAATTATATATATATATATATGATAATATAGGATACTCACGCGTACAGCTGTATCTGGTTTGCTCACACGTGAGTATATTTTATTTATTCGTTTACGTAAAAAAAACAAATAACAAACGCACTAAAATAACTAAATAACTAAAATGCGTATATTTTTCATCTTAAGTGGCATTGCAACGCGTGCCGGACGTAATAATCCATCGTGGAATCAAATAATAATAATGTTATTTATGTATAGTAGGTTGTAACTACACACTTTATATACCTAATAAAACTAGTATACCAACATCGAGGCCGTTGTGGTGTAACGGATTGCACGCCTGTACCATTAACGGGAGGTCTAGGTTCGAATCCTAGCGCGGCCAACCACAAAATTTTTTGCGTTTATTATTTATTTTGGCGTCGTATTTACTTCATTTTACCTTTTTTTTTTATCTGCGATCGTTGAATTTCCATCAAATATAGTATATATGGGAATTTGGGTATATCGAGTATTTTGGAACTAACAATTTTAAAGCAGTGTTGACAGCGCGTGTAACCACAACTGGAATACCGTGCGTTTTATTATTAATTACTAATTCATCATCATCCTCGCCTTAATCCCATCTATTTGGGGTCGGCCACCTTAGTCTTAAACCTTCATTTGCCCCGATCTCCCACATCCTCGACGCACACACCAGCAATCCTCATATCCTCCAAAATCGTGTTTTAACCACTTCTTCTTTGGTCTTCCTCTTCCTCTTCTTCCTTCTACACTCAATTTCATAACTGTTCTTACTGCTTCAGAATCTTCTCTCATCATAATAAACCATCTAAATCTATTTAATTACTAATTCATTAACTATATTAAATTCCTATATTTCAAATAGAAATGTTACATGTTTATATACAATTTAAATTATTTTTATATTATTATTTAATAATATTTAACAATTTCGATTCATGTTTTTTTATCTTTATGAATAATATTCAAATAACGTACGTGTTTATTCTTTTGTTAAAAATAAATTTGGACGTTTTTCGTACGACGTTTTTCCATTCTGTGGACTTTAATGACGCTGTCGTTTACGTGACACTCGTTGTGACTTTGTAGGTAGTAGATGCAAACAGATGTGTCTAATAGTGTTAAACGTTTAATTTAATATTCGTATTGATCGTTTTTAAAAAAAATTAATTATTCGTGTATTTATTTGACGTGTAGGAAATATAACTCATCATACTCCCACCAAAAAAAAAAAAACCCATTATGAAGAATGGGTGAAGCACTAATTGGAATATTAAAAATAAATATAGTAAAAATATTTATCTAACCTTTATAAAAGGAATAATCTACGATTCTAGTTACGTCTATGGACACCGTTGTGATCTCCTCTTAAATATGTTTTCATTAGTAACATAACTTTTTATCGTATATAACGCCCGATGTTATTGTTTTAGAGATTTGTACGACAGAAATTTAACGATTAATTAAATTCAAAAATGTACGATACGAATAAGCGTAAGTTGACGCTTATTATATACCGTTTTGAGCGTGTGATTTACATTAACATTTTATTAAATTGACGTTAATATAACCAATAAACAAGGCTATTTTGAACATTCCAAAAGCGATTGTCCCCAGGTACATGGAATTCCTATTTTATAATATTCGATACATCTATGAATACTCCGTTATCATTGAGTATTCGAATACACATTCCGAACAGATTTTTTAAGAAAAAAAATTCGTTCAAATATACGTCCGAAAGTTATTTTACCTGTGTACCTATGTAACGGATTACGTATTGTTCGAATTAAAATAGTGACATTGCGATTGGTCCGTGACATATTTAAATATGCGCATTACCGACTAATGTAATAATAATAATTATTTTATTTTTATCCTGTGCGTAGGTTTTTAATTATATCTATAAAATTACCTAAACGCTTAAGCTGAAAATTCAACAAACATACATAACATCGACGCGGAACTTGTTAAACAATCTACTCGTTTATTTATTTAGGCGTGTTTTCAACACGTAAGAGTTCTTTCGTTCGACGAACGTACTATACTTGTACTATGCCGAAAATCGACGTTTTAAATATTTTAAAGGTGTGGAAGATTTTCGAAAGAAAAGTGTCGAAACGTCAAAAAATATCAACGAAAAACAAGTTGTTAGAGTCGAAAAGTACAGTGGTCGTCGTCGTACAACTACACGACGATCATAAAAGTACAGCGAAGTTTCAAACGAAAACCCGAATAATAATCATTACGCCGGCCCGAAAGCGTCTCACGAGTCGCCGCCGTGGTCGTCGCACGAATATATTATTGAATCGATAGGAAATTCGTGCCGTCTAATTGGCTCGACTCGTCTGTTTTTTATAGAGGACCAATGATTTTCGTCACGCCCGTCGTCAACGAAATCGTAACTACAAATTGAATAACGTAGTTTATTGTAAATATGTATAATTCGTTCGAGTACCGTACGTATTGTTCGTGTTGTTCACATAACGGTACTTCAAAGTTATATTTCAAACGATTTACGGCCACTTGAGACGAAGTCTAAAACCGTCTTCCTGATTTCGTTGCTAACTGGTTAAATATTGTTCATACACTTTACGAATCAATTACAAACGTATTCACACTTTAGACGTCGGGAAAAAGTGAATGATCGCACAATTAGAAAACTAATTGGGAAACAGGTTGATCCCGTTTGTTAGAACTGCTCCACTTTCGTGTTTTTGGTAATGCATTAGGCCACAAAGTTTCTTTAACGTACTCGTAAGTCGGACAAATTTTGCGATAAACGTCCGTTTAATTAGGACGACGTTATAAGTCGACGATTATTATTTACAATTTTTTGTACTTAAGCCTACTTATAAACA
This sequence comes from Geopemphigus sp. TES_GeoC_2020, assembly GCA_025469175.1. Taxonomy (NCBI): domain Eukaryota; kingdom Metazoa; phylum Arthropoda; class Insecta; order Hemiptera; family Aphididae; genus Geopemphigus; species Geopemphigus sp. TES_GeoC_2020. The sequence continues at coordinate 3,791 of JAIPRN010002106.1, read as the reverse complement.
GTCTTCGACTGTTTAATATTGTTATCGAAAAACCGAATAGCGTTTATTCTTATAAAATAAAACAAAATAAATAAATTATCTTCCTAACGTTCTGAACGTCTAACACAACTTTCAACGTTCTTCTGACTACTTATTGTTCGGTCTTGATAACAATAATAACGAAGTACACTATTTTTCACCTTAAACGATTTGATATGTTGAAATATTAATTCTATAACCGATCGTAATTAATGAAAACTATACAGGAAGAAACGATTTTAGTTTACAAATATTTCCACTTTTCGATCATCAAACCAAAAGTAAATTTATTTTTGTGAACGCCTTTCTCTAAATAGAAATATTCGCATAGACGTTCGAGGAACGCGTTATTATTTCAAACACCGATAACGCGTGATTATTTTTTAATAAGAATGTCTTCGGTTTCGTCTTCGAAATAAAAAGTGATTATTCATTTGACTCGCTTAACTGTTACAAAGTTTATTGAAAAAATAATTTGTTGAATATTGAAAGTTAAAAAAAAAACGAAAGTTGCTCGGCGAAAAAGTTCTCGTTTGACAGTCTCGGAACAGCATTACGATACTCGCACGAATTTTGATACTTACTGACCACACACTATTCAATTATACTGTTAACAGGTCTTTTGAATGCCGTAGCTTTCTAGCGCGTCACTAGACGTCTCGCTATAACGTACCACGTAGCGTACATGAATTCGCACGCGCGTATATTACCTACACCAACGTCTCTAATATATAAAGAATATATATTAGAATATAAAATATATTAAAATATATATTAATATATATTATACTTGTGATCACGAGTCGTGCACACGTCGATATTTACATTTTGCACACATACATTCAACAGTGAAAAGTTGTGCTGCTTGCAAATGGTTAACCCAAGTACAAGAAATTTCATTTTATTATCTGTACGACATTTGTTGTGTACGCGATATATATTTAACAAACCTCGTGCTCTTCCGGTAGTCGGAATAAAAAATAATGAAAAAAACAACAACAAATAGATAAAAGTCCATAAAAGTGTATTTAAAAAAAATATTTGACATTTTTAATATATTTTTATATATATTTAATATATATATATATATATTTTTGAATATATTTTAATACACGAGTATTAAAAAAAAAATAAACACAATTCACGTAAATAAAAACAAAAAATTACAATATTACTACAAAGTTTTTACAATATTGCGTAGTTAAATACAATATATTTGTTAATATGTTTACGGTACATAATATATTCTGGAATGACTAATTATCGTAAGAAAATATCCTTGAAATTAAAACGGAATTAAAGCGTTCTTACAACCTTATTTTAATCTGTTACATAACTTTACATCCAGTCAGTTTCGGGAACGATACAATCAAATTCTTACGGATGTGCCCGCGGTGAAACATTTTACGTTGAAAATGTTTTATTTTGGAACCATCGCGAATGTCGTTGCCGTCGTCGTCGTCATCGTCGTCGTCGTCGTCGATTAATGGAGTCCATTCTGACGTGTTGGGATAGTCCAGGTCTTTTTGTTCATCGCGGTCCACTCGGTTGTCGCTGGTCAACAATCGATCGTTGGTCAAAGAGAAATTAGGATCGACTACGATCTGGTCGTCGTCGTTCAAGTTCATGTTCAAGTCCATAGTTAAACGGTGCACGCAAAAGGTATCAGGCCAATCGGTCACGTTATATCGACCCCTTGGAGGAATCAATTGAATTCGTTTAGTTCGCGAGTGGACAACGACAACGAGTCGGTAACGAACGAACAAACGGAACAATGTGAAATTACTGCTACCGAATATACGCACCGAAGAACGTGCGTACGAGACGACGACGGCGGGACGAGAGCGATCACAGGAGACTGAAGCGGAATACCTGTACCTGACCGGCGGTCGGACGGCTGGGTGTCGTTCTGACCCTTCGCGGGGGGGGGGGACCGCTGTTACGGAAAATAATATAATGGGAACAAAGAAAACGGCCATCTAATTCTTCGGCGTCGCACCACAACTCTTCACAAATCCATAAAGTACACACAAACGCACATAAATAAACGTATACGTTTATATGTAATATATTATTTATTTATTTATTTACAAGCGTGTGTGCGTGTTAGAACGAGCTACCTTCCAGTGTAAGTATTGTGCGTGTGTGTGTGTGTGTGTGTGTGTGTGTGTGTGTGTGTGTGTGTGTGTGTGTACGCGCGTACGTATGTATGAATTATAAATAGCGCTGTAGTGAATGTACGTGTTTGTACGGATAAAAATATAACGTCATTCGTTATAGTATTTGTTCGGTATTTTTATTTTGATAGAGAAAGTCAACTGAAATTATTTTCCGTGTAACGTATTAATCGAAGCCATGTGAAAAATCCCACCGTTAATATCCGAAAAATATTGCGGAATATCGTAAACGATTATTATCGACGAACATTTAATTTGGACGTAATTACACGAAAACAATACTCCTCCGTCCGCATAATCGCAAATCTCGATCGATGGTGGCGTTTTAACAGCTAAATAAACGGCAACGTAATTTACTTTTCGGTTGGACGTTCGTTGGGTAGATTTTAGAATTTTTTTTATCATTACTCGTCCACCGACCGTTCTACGACACGATTGACGGATTATTCGTCGACCTAACGATCATAACAAAAAGCACAAAAAAAAATCTAAAAGTCGCATTCGACGAAATACGACGATAACGCGTATTTTCGAAGAGATCCGGCGATTAATAAAAGAACCGAAATCAATACTGCCGTAAAACAAAATTCTACTTACAATATGTTTAAAAATGTACGTACAAGTGAACACGCGTCACAGTTAATATGCGAAATGTGGCCAATGTATGATACAATTAGCCAAATACATCGGTTCAGACAGAGTGTAGTGTGGACGTTTAAAAACTTCGAGAGACCCATTTCTTTTTTTGTTTGTTAATCAACTCTGGGTTAAACATAAAAATACGTTTACATAAATTAACGTATACATTGTTTATTTGTCTGCATATTATTCGCGGTTAATAACCGAAATTGCTAAATACGTGTATACGTTGGTATATAGATGAACCTGAGAGTGTATTACGAATATACAATTCTGTTGGTTAATCATTGGCAACCCGCTTCGTTTCATTTTTCTTTGCACGCGCCCGTTGAATTTCCATTTTCATAAACTTCCCGTTATTTAATTATTAATTCCACCCCTGGTCAGCATATAACAAATATCTACGCAAAACGTTGTATCAAATATTTCGGTATTACCGTAGTGTTACAAATTACCAAAATGAGTCGCATACGCAACGATCATCAACGAAGCATAAGGACAATACTTATGAGTATGCGGGGTAAATTTTAAAAATCCACGCTCCCCACACGGATAGCTGTATGTGAGCTGCTCACGCGTGAGTATATTTTATTTATTCGTGTACGTAAAAAACAAATAACAAACGCACTAAAATAACTAAATAACTAAAATGCGTACATTTTTCATCTTAAGTGGCATTGCAACGCGTGCCGGACGTAATAATCCATCGTGGAATCAAATAAAAATAATGTTATTTATGTATAGTAGGTTGTAGCTACACACTTTATATACCTAATAAAACTAGTATACCAGCAACGAGGCCGTTGTGGTGTAACGGATCGCACGTCTGTAGCAATACAGGAGGTCTAGGTTCGAATCCTAGCGCGGCCAACCACAAAATTTTTTGCGTTTATTATTTATTTTGGCGTCGTATTTACTTCATTTTACCTTTTTTTTTTATCTGCGATCGTTGAATTT